>OX377202.1:21194467-21368626 GCA_947396885.1 Heligmosomoides polygyrus polygyrus
AACATGCCAAAATCGGCGCAATTTTCAAAAACGGACATCGGATTCGTAATTAGCGCACCAAATAACCCCTAGATGAATTTGAATGAGGTTTGGACAAGAGAATTTGGCATTTTTCGAAATCATCGACTTTCGATGGCGTCATCGTCCGGGCGGGCTCGGCGAAGAGCTAGAAAAAAATCAATTTTCCCGCAATTGGACGGGATTGGTACCTTTCGATAGAGCTTTCCGAGCTGAACAGAGCGGTACCATTGAGAGCGTCGAGAACTCGAATGTGGGCAAGTAAGGGCGGAAGGAACTTCGCCTTCGCCCTCCGCCGCTCCAAAATGGCAGATTGTGCTAAAGCAGTTTAGGCATCTAAAGAGCTACGAGCACGGCATCGTAAAGTGCCTTCGGTGCTTTACTCGTCCTCAAGTTTGCATGCCGTTAGCTCGCCTCATGTACTTGCAGCGGTCGATCGAGTTCTGAAAAAATCGTGTCACACATGCCCAACCTGCATATTCACACCGCCGTAACCTTGCCCTTTCGTAAGATAATTTGATATGCTTCGGCTCTTTACTAGAGCATATTACTGCTTACAAAATCCACAAGTTGCTGCCCGAAAGATTCAAAAGTGACAGAATTATCGCGCTCAGAACACGCCTGTGCGTCTAATTTAGCACAACAACGGTCGATGTTCTCCGCGCTTTTACTCGCCCAGATTACAGTTCTTTCTGCTAGCAGCGACACCGTTCATTCAGCACGAAAAGCTCTATGAAAAGGTACCAAATTCAGCCAATTTCGGAAACATCGGTTTCGATGACGTGATCGTCCGTCTGGCGCGGCCTAGAAGCCGTCTTCGATGAAAAACTGTCAAAAAATCGATGTTTTCAAAATTGGGCGAGATTGATACCTTTCGATAGGGCTTTTTGAGGTGAACAAATGGTACCCTGGCTGGGGCTCGAAAACTCGAATATGGGCGAGTTAGGGCGGAAGAAGCTTCACCACTGCCGTCCGCCGCTCTAAAATGGCAGATGAGGCTAAGGCAGTTTAGGCAGTTGCAGAGTTAGGAGCAGATCATCGTAAAGTGCCTTCGGAGCTTTACTCGTCTGCGAGTTTGCACACCGTTAGCTAGCCTAGTGTACCCGTAGCGGTCGACCGAATTCTGAAAAAATCGTGTCACACATGACCAACCTGCATTTTCGCACCGCCGTAACCCTGCCAATTCGTAAGATAATTTGCTGTGCTTTGGCGCTTTGTAGAGCATATTACTGCCTACGGAGTATACACGTTGCAGCCAGAAAGATTGGAAGCTGACAGAGTTATCGCGCTCCGAACACGCCCGCGGTGCAATTTGCGAGCTGTCGCGCCGAGTCGATTGATAGGTTCGATCCTATATACATTGTGCACAGCGCACTCCAAAGTCTTGCCAGGACGAAGTGCAGCAATTCCTGAGTAGGGCGGCTGAGAATTTCCCATAAAACTCCCTAAATGCTCACTCTACAAACTGTCCCCACCCCCTCGATTGATAGGTTTGATCCTATGTGCATTGTTCACGGCGCACACTGAGGGATTGCTGGCATGACAAAACACTTGATGCCATGCTTGAGATGCTCCGAGAACATGCAAGTCCTGGATATAAGCTTCTCCAACAGCAAAAAGTCAGCTCCAGACATTTTTGACCACCCACTGCGAAAACGGTGTAGTTTGGCGAAGTTTTATATACGATTGTGTAGATCTCGAGGGGGCGAATCGAACGGTACCAGCAGTTTCCCAAAAAACCTCGAATTAGAGGAATTGTGAGCCTGCAACGGTTTTCGACGCCTTGCGGCCGACAACTCGTCCGCTGCCGCCCTTCTCAATGGAGCGCAAGTTTTCAATTTTGGCCGTTTTTGATCTTTCATATGAAATTCAGGATCTATCCTAGTCCGGGGGGGCCACATAACTAGAAATTATGTTACAAAATGAATTGAAACTTACCGAGCGGCTCCTAGCGAACAAGCTGCAACCTAAAATAAACCGAAAACGAGCGGACAAACGAAAAAAAAATAAAAAATTGCCACGGTTTACAACCGTGTCGGCGGACAAAGAGCGGCGGAATGGAGGCATGCCGCGTGCTATCCCCCGGCTGACATGTTATAACATGGATCTAACATGATGGGGAGGGCACATGAAGCCGCATGCCGCGTGCCACCGCCGCGTGACATGTTATAACCAGTATTTAACATGGTGAGGAGGGCACACAATTTTGCCTGCTTATGTAATTTTTTCGTTTTTTTTTCTTCACCTTCTTTTCTTGTTTAGGTCCCATGTTGTCTGTAGGAGCCGCACGGTAAGTCTCAGGTGGATTTGTTACATATAATACCTTTTAGTTATGTGGCCCCCCCGGACTAGGATAGATCCGAAATTCATATACCGAACGATAGAGCTCGTTCTCCTGAGCTCAAATATGCGCTTGCTTTTTCAAATGGATGCCATTTTGGTGAGTTATAACAAAAAGACGCAAAAACCGCAAAAGTGCGGTTTTTTCGGCGTCTATTCAAAAGACGCGTCCGGTACTGTAGAACAGTAACACGGTTCAATGCTTTGCTAACAAATATTCAGACACGTTGGTACGTTCATTATTTGGGGCGATAACTTTTATTGTATTAGCGTGTCCAGAAAGTATCTGCAGAAAACTTCGCAATGTTCCAGATTCTTTCTTTAATGTTCTGAAGATTTCAGCATAAGTGCTATACAAAGACACTATCCACCTGTATCTACATAGCATATCCAGCTTTGCCTTCCTTGCCTGTTTCACTGTATGGTGGTCGAACTGTCTGCCTATATTAGGCACGTACTCCTTTACGGGTTTGAATCTGGGCACTTCGCTGCAGAAGCCTGTTGAAAATTGTGTCGGTGTTCGGCTCTGAAACTCCTTCTGTAGGGTCTGGGTATAGCTGGTTCGAACGTTTTAGAAGCGGGAACAAGAGTCTCGAAGATGAGCCTCGCTCTGGTCGACCGACAACGATATCTTTGGACGAACTGAGGAAACTGACGGAGCAGCATCCTTATGAAGGTGTGCGTCATTTTGTTGCTGCTCTTGGCTCCCGATCCACCGTGGACAATGGCTGCGATCTCTTGGAATTGCTAAAAAGCTCGGTCAGTTGCTCCCACACAAACTGACCGACGACACCCGTGCTGAGCGTCTGGTGGGGAGTTTATGGGATGTACCATTTCGAGCTGTTGCCTGACATCACTGCCGAGGTCTACGCTACCCAACTGCAGAGACTGGCAGAGAAGATGCGCAAGGAACAGCCCAAGCTCGACAAAGTTCGCTTGCTGCACGACAACGCCAGCCCACACATCGCGAAAACAACTTTTCAGAGAATTCTGGAACTCGAATGGGAAGTTCTGCCGCACCCAAACAGTACAGCCCAGATCTGGCCCCAAGTGATTACCACCTTTTTCGATCACTTCAGCATCATCTGGAGGGGAAGCGTTATGAAGATCGTGGCCACCTCGAAAATGATCTCCGATCTTTTTTTGCCTCCAAGTCGCCGGATTTCTGTGCTAGAGGAATTCGAAGTCTTGTGCAACATTGGCGAAGAATAGTCGATGTTGATGAAAATTAATTGGTTGATTAATAAAATGTTGATACTAAATTGTGTTATTTTGAAAAAATGAGAAAAATGCAAACATAACATTTACCTCATTCACAAGGAATACGAAAATCGTGTGCAGTATAAACACAATAGACTGAATGATTATGAGATTTTGATAGCCACTGAGCTGTCTATGGCTCGTCGTCAAACGAATTATTATATATGCATGAGCGATAAGAATACATGAGTCGGCAACTAGGCTATTAACGTAGGAGGCATTATCCCAGAAATTGTCAAAAAACATGTCTGTGCCGCCTAAAGATAGAAGAGAATTTTGGCTTCCAATACTGACGATCAACACCAGATGCACGCCATGTTGAGGTTCAAGGCCAATTTATGTATAGAGAAAATCAACAATTGATGACTCTGTGTGTGCCAAGAGTGGCTAACAAGGTGGACATCAATTTCCTGCTTAAAACGCGATCGTCATCTTAAGATGCTTGAAAATAGTAGGAGGCTTTGAAATGCTCTTTACATCATCAAACTCCTTAATCACTCTACCGGTTTAGTAACCACCAATCGCGGGGAAATGTCAGCTTGGAAATAAAGGTCCACGTCGAAAATCTTCCTCTGAGTTAAGGAGTAAAACAAGATCAGCCCCACATTCGAGGCGTTACGATGAAAGAAAATGAAATCTCCCTGAATTAGACGGCATTAACGGTAAATTGCCTGTTGCATGAGTGACGTCAACGAAGATCTGCAAAGTACTAACGCCCGAGTACTTAGAAGAGGTAAATGGTGGATCGAGATGCGTTGGTTGTAATGTTAATGCGTTTGGTGAGGCGAATTTCCTTCAATTCATGACGAACCCAAAGATCCAGCTTGTTTACGTAACCAAGCTGTTGTAAGTTTAAATAAACGGTTGGGTACGATTCTCTAAAATTTCTTGAATTCTGATACACCTAATTTTTAACGCCTTTGTTTTGTCGGCCTCAGTAGTGCCTGTACAACCACTATGTGGCGAACTTGCGAAAGCGAGAAAACCAACAGTGACATTGGCAATCCGCAATGCAGTGCTCATCATAAACATCACATACTTTCTTCAGAGCTAGCACCGAATTTTTGCCCTTTCAGAAGTGAAGCAATAAAGTGTGCTGGTAATGCTCTCTTTGATTTTCCACGTTCAATTTTTTACGAACTTGTTTTCACATACTAACGCTTAGCTCTCGATAGAACATTGTCTAAAATTTAGCTTTTAAAATAGTATATAACAATGAATTGAACAACCCAATAATTGAGATGTTGACGCTGCAACCGCCAAAAACCGATTGTGACATACCCCATTCAGGTTGGTCTATTAAGCTCCGAAGTGGTGTCGCAATCAGAACTGCCATCTAAGGGATGCGCCATAAATATGGTCACTCAATAAAAAGCAAATTACTCATGCGGAATCGATTACGAAACAACTTCATCAACAATTTACAAACAGTCTAGTTTAAAAGGAAAGTGGGTATCATTCAAAAAAGCCTCCTTTGGAACGAATGACAGTCTTCAGACGCCAAGGGTAGGCTCAATGGGGGCACGCAGGGTTGCTTGTGAAATTTCTTTCCATGCTTTGTCAGCCGTTGACCGCAAAAATACGCGGGTTTTGTCTGAAAGTCTTGACGATGTAGACAGGGAGGAGATAGTTGTTCACAGAAGCCCTCATGCATCTTCTCTGAAGGTTTGGACTGGAGTTTGCTCCACACGATGGAGAGCATTGGTTTTTGTTGAAAAAGAAACAAAGATCAATACCGATATTTACATTTACGATATTTCGATGAAGTAGTTGCTTATATTACGATATTTCGATGAAGTAGTTGCCGTATAAAAGCAGTGAATGGAGTAAGGTGGACTTTTCTACGGTGTGTTCTACTGTATTGTCAGCTACAGAATAAACCGTCCTTTCTACGGAACGTCTGCAGACACAACAATTGGCGATCAGCCGGTCAGTGGAAAAAAATGGACTTGCAGCAAATGATGTCAATCCTAAAGGAAATCTCGGACGACCAAAGGAACCAAATGGAAGGACAACTGCAAGAACAGAGGGTCTAGTAATGCGAATGGATCCATATGCTATTGGATCGCACAGAGGTTGGAGCAGGTCACAGAGTGGTACCAGAAGAAACTCCAAGTGTGATGGTCGCAATAAGTAACAGGATTGAGATATTTGTATTCGACGCTGACAGTGAGATGGCATTCTCCAGGTGGTACGCAAGATACAAGGACATTTCCGCAGTAGAAACAGCTCAACAAGCAACCAGGGTGAGGCTCCTTTGTCAAGAGCGTATAAGATAATGGGTATGATGAAACGGTGGAAATTCTGAGGAAATTGTTCGATTTCGAAACTCCCGAGTTCACCACAAAATACCAATACTAGAGAAGAATGACGCCGAGGACCACCGCAAACATACTGGTATAGTGAATAAATCTTGTGAAAATGCACAACTTCATGACCGACATGACTCGAATGCAGTCAATTGCTTGCTCTGGATATTTGGATTGAAGTCGCAAACAGAAGCTGAAATCTGACAAAGGCTCATATCGGTACTCGATAGAGAATACAGAGCAGGTCGAAAAACTTCTTTACATCAGTTGCACCAGGAATGCTAGAGTTTTCTATCACTCAAGGCGGATTGGGAGACTATCACCGGGAGATAAAGTTGTGGAGACAGCTTTGAAAGAAGAGCACAAGAGCTCCATTGGTTGCTGGAATTGTGAATGAAACCACTACCCGTGGCAATTTTGTAAGAGACCGTCGTTTTGCAAAAACTGCAAAGTTAGTGGCCATCGAGTAACATTTTGTTATGTAGAAAGTTCGAAGAAAACAACCGAGCGTGCGAAGAGTTCACATAAGAATTATTGTCACATTGATAAAAGAAATCATGTCAAAAGCACTCCCAGAGAACATGTTCAGTTATTGAGGACTTCAAATGCTTTCGCAAATGTTAACGCTGCGAGTATGCACATTGGTGCAATTGTAAAAGGTCATTCAACTGGATTTCTACTTGATACAGGATTAGACGTCACACTGTTAAACCAAAATATCTAGAACAATATGGGATCCCCGAAACTTGAGAAGACAAACGTCATTGTGAAAAATGCAAGTGGAGACATTATGACGGTCCAAGGACAACTGGGTGCACTGTTGAAATGAAGAGCAAGAAAAGGCTACGCCTACCTAACGCCGTACAACTCGTTGAAGGGACATGAGTGGTCACAAAATAATGAAGAAATGATGCATTACATGAGTATGATGGTCGCAAAGGTCAATACGAAGATGAAGCGCAGTTTCGATGTAGAAGAGGAACTGAAGAAAACCTATCCTGAACTATTCAGTGATGGTGTCGGACTCTGTACGAAAGAGAAAGCTGACCTTATCTTTCTGCCCAGTAGCCGTCCTGTTTTCTGTTCCAGTCGACCCGTCCCTCCATGCCACATTAGAATCCTTTGAAAACGAGCTCAACTGTCTTCAAAAAATGGGATACAGTAACCCATGGCTAATGAGCTGCTCCATTTGTATGTATCAAGAAACCTAATGGAAGCTGATTTTTCAACTGGACTCAACCATGCCCTACAGTCTCGATTATCCATTTCCCGTCCCCAAAGACATAACCGCATCATTGAATGGAAGAACCATATTTTCCCAATTAGATATCTTTGATGCATACCTACAAATAGAACTGTCTGAAAAATTCAAGGAGAACGTCATAATTAGCACACATGAACTCCAACTGTTTACTTCCGGAGGAAATTTTCCGCATTTTGGGTAAACTCAAGGCATTTTGTGTTATGCCATATGATGGTTTTCCACAGATAATTCTCCAAAAATGTCGCGCTGCACTTTCGACACCTCTTGCATACATCTTTAATATAGCCGCCTAAGGTGAAGTGCCTTATTTGTGGAAGCAGGCTATTGTTACCGCTTTACCAAAAACTTCAGGAATCTGCAGTGTAGCCAATTTTAGACCTATTAGCCTTGCCATAGCCCCTGTTAAGGTTATGGAAAAATTGTTCATACGTAACTTCAAGCCATATTTAGCGATTCTTTCAAACGGTGAAAATGATTCTTACTATGTTCCTCTTTGCTTGTTCCGCATATCAGAAATCATCGAGATATGTTGTAATTCCTTTCAATCCTGATACCATTTTGTTCATCACTTGTTGAAAAATTCCTGGCGCAATCTTGATTCCGAATGGCAAACGTTTGTACTGTAACAATCATTATTTATTTTTTGTTTATTTATAATTTACTCGCTTATAACTGCACTTCGAGTTCGCTCATAAAAAAGGGCAGGAAAGCAATCTTGCACAATTATAGTCGGCAGCGCTGATCAACAGATAAAAACATAGAATTATTAAGCACTGCTGTTTCGTACTTTCACTATTGTGCTACCATTAGAAGCCCAAGTGGCAAAAGCCTAAGTAGTCAGTGATCATAAAACAATAAGAATAAGAGTACTATGTCTATCTTATTTATACTAATATAACTACATCAAGTAGAATGATTGTGGTGCATCCGTGCAAATCTCGGTTAGCCAACCAGTACAGCTGTGGCGCGATACCAAGGGAGTAAGGAAATCACTTTCGAGCATCTAAGAAGAAGGAAGCACCGAGGATCCGCTCTTAATTTGGTCATACCTAGGCCTCATTAGGCTTCCATTATCAATGCTGCTTCCACTGGAGCCGAATCGACCTAACCGAACTTGCAATAAAACACTGTTGGGAGGAAGAGACGTATACGATATTGTGTATCTGAAAAGACATTAATATTTTATAAAGAACAAGGTGAAGGGAAAAAAGGAAGATAGCATCCGATTTGGGGACTATGACCCACCCTAGTTCTGGAAGGAAACAAACATCAAAATGACACAGACTTATTAAATAAGGTTAAAAACAGGGAATCAGTCTTGGAACATGTATCGCTACGAAAAGAACCAATTGCTCCACCGGACACTAGTCAGCAGGACAAAAGAATGGCAGCATTAAATCAGTGGTTGACCATTCCTGGGAGGAAGATCCACCGGCTTACCAGAAAATAGCATGTTAAAAGCAATTTTCATTGAAATTGAAATTGCCCGAAAGGCAAGAGTCACCAACCTGTGTCTGAACACTGAGCTCGACTGGGTTTGGAAGACTTCAATGGGTAAGAGACAGAACCATGTAGAGCACCGGAAAAACACTATATAGAACAGCTTGTCTCTCCTAGCGCGCTAGATTCTACAGTAGGAGGCAGATAATCTATTTCGCCTTGAACAGGCCGAAAGACAATTAGGTTGGGTCAATTCGGCTCCAGTGGAAGCAGCATTAAAAATGGAAGCCTAACGACAGCCTAGTATGACCGAATTAAGACCGGACCCTCGGTGCTTCCTTCTCCTCAGCTGCTCGAAAGTGATCTCCTTATTCCTTTGGAATCGCGCCATAGCTATACTGATTGACTAACCGAGATTTGCACGGATGCACCACAATCAAACTACTTGATGTAGTTATATTAGTATTAATAAAATAGACATAGTACTCTTATTCTCATTGTTTTATGATCACTGACTGCATAGGCTTTTGGTGCATGGGCTTCTAATGGTAGCACAATACTGAAAATACGAAACAGCAGTGCTTAATAATTCTGTTTTTAATTTGTTGATGACTGCTGCCGACTATAATTGTGCAGGATTGCTTTCCTGCCCTTTTTTAAGAGCGACTTAAGGTGCAGTTATAAGCAGGTAAATAATAAATAAATAAATAAGTAAACAAATAAATAAATAAATGATTGTTCCAGTACAATCGTCCGCCATTCGGAATCAAGATTGCGCCAGGAATTTTTCAACAAGTGATGAACAAAGTGTAGCAGGTTTGAAAGGAGTTACGACATATCTCGATGATTTACTGATATGCAGAACAAGCATAGAGGAACATAGTAAGAGTCTCTTTTCACTGTTTAAAAGAATCACTGAATATGGTTTCAAGTTACGTATGGACAAATGCTTGTTTACGAAACCAGAAATTCGTTACCTTGGATTCATCATTAACAAGAATGGTAGGAGGCCAAATCCTCAAAAGATCGAAGCCATTAAGAACATGGTCTAGCAAAAAAAAATGGTACGCAATTACGCGCATTTTTGGGAATGTGACGTATTATTCAACGTTCATACGACGTTCATCTATGAAGTTTCGTGGATCATTAGTTGCTGAAGAAAGATGTAAAGTGGAATTGGACGTCTGTGCAACAATATGCGTTTGAGAGGTTAAAACTGAGTTGTCTAGTAATCTCAAACTGGCCCACTATGATCCTAAGAAAAAATCGTTGTAGTCGCGGATTCATGTAAATATGGAGTTGGATGTGTGATTTTACACAGATTCTGAAAATCCAATAGCCCACGCTTTTCTTTCGCTTTCGGATGCAGAAAAAACTATCCTCAAATAGAGAAAAAATCTCTTGGATTGGTCTTCGCCGTGACGAAGGTTCACAAGTACATTATGGAAGGAGGTTCCTACTGTTAACAGATCACTAGCCGCTGCTAGTAAATTTTGGCGACAATAAAGGAGTTCCAATTTAATCCGCGATTCGACTAATGAGATGGGTTACTACCCTACTCTGACACGATTTTGAAATTGAGTGTGTCAATACGACAAAGTTTGGTCAGGTCGACGGACCTCGAGGCTAATCCAGGGGTACCCCACCACAAAAGAAGATGTTGTGATAGCAACAATTGAAAGCTCAGAAAATGCATAAAACCTAGCCGCTAACTCACCAATATGTTGGCTTGTGTACAGAACAAGATCCAGTGCTAAGAAAAATCAAATGGTTGATCAAGTATGGAAAATGGCCCAAAAATGACCCGATGTTGTTGCCATTTCAAGCAAAAAGAGAGACTATTTAGCTTGTTGGTGGACATCTCATGACTGGAAAAGAGTCATTATTCCAGAAAACTTGCAAAACATTGTGTTAGAGGATTTACACGTTGGTCAACCCTGTATTGTACGAATGCAGAAGATAGCCCGAAGTTATGTATTCTGGCCTAACCTCGACAAGTATTGTGAAACTACCTTGCAAAGCTGTGGCAGATGTCAGGAAAATACGAAAGGCCCCACAAAAGTAACATTAGACCCATGGTCAAATGCTGCATATATGATAATAATAATAATAATAATAATAATAATAATAATAATAATAATAATAATTTATTACGGCCGTATAAAACAGTCGTAAGATAAATTATTGTAATGGATGCATGAGGAGTGAACCGCATTCACCACTACAACAACTCTTCTTCTTATTCTTCAGCGTTTGTCCCGCTTAGCAGCGGGGTCCGCTCTTCTGGTATGATGACGCCACTTCGCACGATCAAACGCTTGATCGGGGTGGATACCAGCTTCCTTTAAGTCCACGTGCAAAGTATCAAGCCAGCGTTGCCTAGGTCGTCCTTTAGGCCGTTTTCCGGGCACATCTATGTTGAGGCCAATCTTCCGAACGGTGTCGCCGTCCGCACGAAGAACATGGCCATACCACCGTAGGCGAGCTTCACGTAGCTTGTCAGCAATTGGAGCGACGCCAAACCTTTGACGTACGGAGACATTGCGAACATGATCCAAACGCGTGACACCAGCCGTCCAGCGCAGCATTTTCGTCTCCATCACACTGAGGCGGCTCTCAACTTCCTTCGTTGCAGGCCAGCACTCAGCACCGTACATCGCTACTGGTCGGACGACGGTTCTGTAGATCTTTGATTTTAAGCGCTCCGGTATCTTTCTGTCGCACAGAACGCCTGTCATTGAGCGCCATTTGGACCACGCTGCGCTCACGCGTGAGTTCACCTCGCACGTCAGACTACCATCAGACGCAATTGCAGATCCAAGGTACTTGAAATGTGTCGCTCGTACGAGCGCAGTGCCATTGATCTCAATGGACCCAGTCTCGTTTACGTCTGTCGTCAAGTACTCAGATTTTTGGACGTTTAGCTTGAGCCCGAACGCCGCCAAGCGGTCACACCAAGCTTGCACTTGTCGCTCAAGTTCGGCCTTGTCTTCACTCGCAAGCATTACGTCATCTGCATAGAGCAGCGTCCAAGGAGCAGGCTTCTGAAGGTCTCGCGAAATGGCATCCATTACGACAATGAAAAGAAGTGGGGAAAGCGCGGAACCTTGGTGAACACCGACGGAGATTGGAAAGTCCGTGGATGTGCCGGCCGGCGCTCGCACTTGACTCTTAGGACAAGAGTAAAGAATGCGCACCCACTCGATCAGTTCTTCAGGGACACCGTGCTGTCGTAAGGCATACCATATGACCTCACGCGGTACACGATCAAATGCTTTCTCCAGGTCGAGGAAAGCAAGATGCAGAGGTTTTTGTTTCTCGCGATGTCTTTCCACAAGAAGACGAACAGCATGAATGGCGTCGATGGTGCCACAGCCGGCTACGAAGCCACACTGGTTGGTGGAAAGCCGGACGATCTCGCGAATACGTCCATCCACAATTCGCTCAAATATTTTCATACTGTGCGAGAGCAATCGGATTGGACGGTAACTTGTGCAGTCCGCGGGACTGCCCTTCTTCTTCCAGATCGGGATCGTCGTGCTTTGCTGCCAACTACCAGGAACCTTCTTCTCCGCAACAACCTGGTTGAAAAACTTCGTTAGCCATTCAGCAGGATTCCAGCACCTCGAGTTCCATAGTTCGGCCGCTATGTCGTCAGGGCCCGTTGCTTTGCCTGGCTTCATCTTCTTCAAAGCCGCTTCCGTCTCCTCCACAGTGATTTTCTGCACAGGACCGTGCGTAGGAGGGACGCAAGGGATAGGCGGATGGGCAAACTCTACTGTTGAAATTCTCTCGAAGTAGTCATGCCATCGTTCCATAGCCCTTTTGCGGTTCATCAGCAGATGGCCATTCTCATCGTTGATGCCAAAGAACTTTTCGATGTCCTCGCTCTGGCGATGGCGTGCTTTGGCAAGCCGATAAAGTTGTCGTTCACCATCGCGCGTCTCGAGTTTCTCGTTGACATACTCATAATGAGAAGCTTTTGCAACGGCAACAGCCTTCTTGGCCGCCCTCTTCGCTTCTTGGTACATACGCCAATTGTCGGCTGTCTTGTCGCTGAGAAAAGCGTGATATAGTCTCTTCTTCTCTTTGACTTTTTCCTTGACGTCGTCAGTCCACAGCCAAGTCTGCTTCTCAATCTTACGCCGTCCAGGCTTCGTCATGCCCAGTTCGGAACGTGCAGCTTGTAGTATCGAATCGGTTGCACGTTTCCATGTCTCCTCAACATTGGTAACCGTCGGCAACCGAATACGAGCAACAACAGCTGCGTCCTTCTCTTTCATCCGCCACCACTTGATCCTTGATGGTCCGCATCGCTCGACCTGCCTCAGCCTCGGAGGGGCGATCTTAAGTGTGCAGATCAGCGGACGGTGCTGCGTGGCGACAGTCTCGTATGGCACAACCTTCGCATCTGTGACCAGCCTTCGATCGCGATGCTTGATAAGGATAAAGTCAATCTGTGTCTTGGTATTCCCGCTATAGAAAGACACGAGATGGGAGTCACGCTTTCGAAACATTGTGTTCGCGATGGTGAGATTATGCGAGTCCGCATACTCAAGAATTCGCTCACCATCAGCGTTACGTGCTCCATAACCGAAACCGCCATGACAGCTGTAACCATCTTTCGCAGTCCCAACGTGGCCGTTGAGATCACCTGCGACAACGACAGCGTCTTCTGGCGGCACCTCTGCTGTCTTCTCATCAAGCAGGGTCCAAAACTCGTCCTTCGCTCGCTCGGAGCAGCCTGTCTGCGGAGCGTATGCAGAGAAGAAATGATACATACGCTGTTCAGCAGCAACAACGACCTTCATCAAGCGGTCACTGAAACGTTCCACGCTTGCAATCGCATCTCGGAAACGTTCGGAGACGACCACACCAACACCGCTGGTGGTCCTGGGACTGCCGCACAGAATGGCCTTAAAGCCTCGGCCTATGTCCCTCGACTTGCAACAGGACCACCTCGTCTCCTGTACCGCACATAAGTCGATTCGTCTTCGCTCCAGTGCTTCTACCAACTCGCACGAGCGGCCCGTCAACGTACCCACATTCAGCGTAGCAACGCGGGTCCTGCTTACGTTACGGGACTTTTGGACTTGCTCAGTTGCCCCCCGATGCCGTCCTCGCATCAGGGACCCTCGCATACTTCTCACACTCGCCGGGCTTTGCGAGTGCGCGTCGGCTCCCGCGGACGCCGTAGCATTATCTCGACAAACAGTTAACGCCATCGACCATGTGATGTGACATGGGATCTCCATAGGCCGGCCTGTCACAAGGGCCTGTCGCCTGCAATCGAGTGTCCGTGCTTAGCTTAGCTCGCATAGCGAACAGTTTCCAGTGGCACCACGTGGAGGAACGGACATCGCCACCTCACCACTACAACAACTAAAAACTAAATTACTATGAAACATGTTAGTGACTGAAGACAACAATGAGACTTATTTGAGACAACATAAGCACTAAGCACTACCCTTCGGCTTGACGGCCAGAGATGTCTAGAACTGTTGAAGAGCTTTTCTAGCAATTTCTTTGAAGATTCCAAAGATTTGGCGGAGTGGTGAATATTACTTTTCAAGTTTTGGTACTTTGGTCCAGCTCTTACAGTAAAAGATTGGGCTTGAATGTTGGTTCTTCGCCTAGCGTGTACTATTTTGTAGATGTTACCTCTTGTTTCTAAGGGAACAATTTTGTAGAAATTAGCGGCCTTGATTCCAAGCATTCCTGGCAAGATTTTGAAAACGCTGCAAACGTCATGTTTCTGCGTTAACTGAATGTATGGAGATCTATTAGGTCGTTACCTAAGTTCTGTCGTCTTTTGACCCCTAACTTCAAATGTAAGTATCTCGGCTCAGACACAACTTTATTAGGCGAAATAAGAACCATTACAATCTACATATCTTTGCCAACGATACGCTAATTTAATTGTACCAGTAGCCTAGAACTACGGAAATCTAGAAGCCATGAATTCTTAGAGAGCAGATTCGCCCTTCGAGCTCGCCGTTTGCAAGTATCATCAGCGCTCCTTCTACGCAACAAAAACGACCCGTTTCTGGAGCGAACTGTGACTTGTAACAAAAAATGAATTGTCTACGACAATAGACGACGAAGTGCTCAATGGCTGGATATTGACGAAGCATCTAAATACTGTCCAAAGCCGAGTATTCACCAGGAAAAGGTGATGGTGACCATTTGGTGGTGTGCCACCGGTTTAACCCAGTATAGCGTTCTCAAACCTTATGAAACAATCACGGCGGAAAAGTACTGCCAAGGTGCACAAGAAGCTCCAGCAAATCTACCCACCGCTGATCTACAGAAGGGGACCGATACTTTTGCGCGACAACCCTAGGCTGCACGTATCGACGATCACCAGGCAGAAGCTCCATTCTTTGAGAACCAAGTACGAAACACTCATTCGACCATCCACCGTTTTTGCCCGACCTATCGTCTACAGACTACAATTTTTTCAAACATTCCGACGGCTTCCTCCGCGGAAAATACTTCACGAACTGACATGATGCAGAATATGCTCTCGAAGAATTCATCGCTTCTAGACCTCCGGTGTTCCAGGCTACTAAAATAGATATACTAGAAACTAGTTGGCGAAGATGTGTAGATTGTAATGGTTCTTATTGCGATAATAAAGTTAATTTTTGGTCAAGATATTATTATTTCAAGTTAGTGGTTAAAAAACGACAGAGCTTAGGTAACGACCTAATAGAAACTTTTTTCGAATTCTAGGGTTGGGCACGTGTGCAAAAAAACCTCTGAACCGAATAATAGTCTTCCCTGCGAAATTATTTTGCACTTGTTCAAAGAGCTCTATGTCCTTTTTCTGTGGCGAAAAAACAATGATACATGATTCCACTACTGAATTAAAGTACGTAGTATAAGCTCTACGTAAAACAAAACAGTTTTTAGTGGACAACCCTTTGAATATTTTGAAGGTTCCTCCTGTTGCTTTTCTACAAACTTCTCTATAATGTTCTGTAAAACTCAATTTATTGTCGTAGTGATAACCTAGTCATAATTTTGTCCACCATATTCAAGGGAAGGGAGTTGATAGAGTAGCTGGCTGGTGTAGTAGAGTAACCAATTTTTTTGAATTTCGTCTTTTTTTGCGACAAAGGTAGCTGCCAATCCTTGGACCACCTAGCAATTTTGTTAATTACGACTTGGCTATCTGATGCCTTGTCTTCTACAATATCTTCATATTTCTTAAGGCCATCGGCAAATTGAGCGCATGTAACCTTTGTACGTGTCATAATGGGAGGCAAATCTGAGGTGTAAATCATGAATAGGATGGGCGATAATACGCCACTCTGAGGAATCCCACTTCTGACGTCTCGGACAGACGAAAAAGTCTTGCTCAGTTTGACTTACCTGTAACAAAAGTCCTGCTTGTAACGTACTCCCTGATCCAACTCATTAACAAGGGATGGAATCTATGGCGCTCAATTTTGCCCATTAATTTCCGGTCGCTGATTCTGTCGAACGCTTTCGAGAAATTGAAGCAAACTATGTCACAGCACTTTTTGCCGTCCAAAGTGGTGGTCCAGTCATTGATACACTTAGGCATACTTGTTTCAATAAATTTGCCACTTACGAAACCATGTTGACTTTCTGGAATGAGTGAATTTGTTTCTAAATGCTCCGTTATAAATTTTTTTATTAATTTTTCAAAAACTCATAAAAAAGGGGCGTGATACTAACTGGTCTGTAATTTCCTGGGTCCGTAGAAGGCTCTTTCTTGAACAGTGGAGGGACCAATGAGTGCTTCCATCTATTAGGTATTTCTGACAACATCTACGATTGATTGTAGATGTAAGCGAAAGGTTCTGCAATGACATGAGCGACTTTTTGAATGAACATCAATGGAACAATGTCTGGTGTCACGGAAGTTGACCTAGGCCATTTTTGGATAACTTCGAATACATCTTTATCTTGTATCCAAGGAACTATATCTATGGGGGTATTGATGTTGGCTTCAAAACTGCGAAATTTCCATCATCCTCTAAATACACCTCACAAAACTTGTCCGCCAGTAGATTAGCCCTATTAAGGTCAGAAACTGCTCTAACTGCTCCTTTATTAAGAACGCCTGCCTGTTTTGTTTCTCTAAGCTTGCTATTTGGAAGGCGGTAAAAGCCTTGCTTTTTGCCTGAGTTTATTATAAGCTTTTCTATTTGAATGTTGTAGTTAGTGAGCTTTTGGGTAATCTTTTTGGAGAAATCTTTGTATTTTTTCCAGTCGTAGGAAGAATTTGACTTAAGCTTTCAAGTGGCAGTCACAGCAAACAGCTAACCGTGTAAATAATCGGCCCCGGTAGCAGTTGAGGAATGGCGGCTACATATGTTCGGAATAAATCCAGTTTCGGTTTTACATCTCGCCTACATGCCAATAGATAATGCGAATGCTGCCGCCGTATTGGGTTTAAAAAGTGCACGGAAACTCAAGTTTGTATAAATTACCTTAGGCTAATATGACTTATATGTAATTGAATGTCATGAACCTCAGAGATCGACAGAGAATAAAATCACTCGAAACGCTGCCTGCTCATCTAAATAAAGCTACTTAAATCTAAATAAATTTCGCAATTTTGGTCAATGAACGCTATGAAGATGCAATGCTATGAACGCTCTACATTAAAAGAAAACGCGATCAGCCACATTTTCATTTTATCATTTTCTTGGAAGAACTTTCTCCTGCTCCTGAAATCAGATTATTTTCCCAAAAATAGACCATATGCAGAAACCTAGAAAAATGAAAAGGATAAAGAACCAGTTCAAGGCCTAACAAATTCGTGTTTCTCTACAGTTGACTACCATAAACAAGAAAGTGCTCATCTATAGAGAATTTCCGTCCAGCTTTCGATACTCCTCTCACACTATTTCTAGTTGAAAACGTCACTTCAATCCAATGAAAAATAGTTACCTTTTAAAGGAAAATATTCGAAAAAGCAGCATTTTCTCCCGTGCTTTTCAAAAAAAAAATCAAGACATATGTTAAACACATCTTCTCAGCAGTTACTATTTTCAAGTTCATGAATTCAAAAGGGGCCAACCCTTTAAAATTTCGTCGTGGGAAGTGAATAATTGAAAGGAATAGGGGACGACATGTCTGTCTCTGGACTCAAAATTTTCAATCATATAATACATGCCAACTCAACAGGCAAAATTCCACAAATTAAATAGGAAGTAAAAAACACGCGTTTTAAACTCATGCGTAGCTGAGTTTCAGGTAGAGATAAAAAGTTAGCTCTACTTATGCGACCTGCTGTTTACAATTGAACTCGGAATCATTTAAATTCCCTAGTGATTGCCTTCCGTCTGCCTTCGGTGAAGAACTAACATCAAACAACAGGTAAAATGAATGCCAAAGGAAAACGTAAACTATCATGAAAAAGGGTGATTAATAAGAAGGGGTGAGAGATCACCTGAAAATTGGCGCTGTCTGTGGTAGTTGTTACCACTCCTCTACAATGCTCCCCTTGAGGGAGGGGTTCAAGTGGCGTAGTAGGCTACCCTTTTCAGAAATGAGAAATGTTCAAACGTTTAAAAAGAGTCAAGCACCGACACATAGGAAAAATCACAGTCGAACGGTTGCTAGTCATCTGCCAGTTGTGGCAGTAGTAAAGGGAGAAAGGTTCTCCCTCCTTGCGGATTCTACCGGGTGAACAAAAAGGCTGAGAGTTGTTAAGCAAAATAGGCAAGCAGTAGAACATAGCAGCGGGTGTGCGACTACACCAGCTCGGCCAATAAAAAGCTCGTATTGTCGCGAAACCGCTGCAGTCACTAGTAACCATTCTACTATAGAAACCAGCCAGATTCACATATAATCTGCGTTCAGTCTAGGAGCAGGTGGAAAGGGAGCTACTTTTGATCTTTCTCCTCTCGTTTACAACTTCAAGGTAGTAGTTCATAGTTCGATCCCCACTATTATATGATCTTTTGAAGTATGTTAAAGAAAATAAAATGAATGCAGTAGAAGCAAATAAATGGCTCAAATGGACCAAAAGCAATATGACAATATGGGTCATTTGGATCGAAAGCAATATGACATATAACGGAGATATGAAAGAGCAGAGCTGCGATAATCTACGTTAGTCACGTGGTTGAGGAGAAACAATGAAACAAACCTGGATGAATTGATCCGTATAATTCGTCAACCTTATCTATGCTGACCTCAGCACCAGGTTCCGAAAAGATTTCCTCTCTAAATATAGCTGTTTCTCAAGAACACAAATGCTAATATGAGAAGTATTCGAGGAGGAAAACACAGTAGTGCAATCTGCTCAAGCAATTTAGTCTAACCATATGATGCATGAGAAATTGAGATGGCGTTCTTACTGTAAAGACTGTAAAGAACGCAATTTTCTTCCTCTCAGAAAGTTTTTTTCGAACAGGCAGATCTTCCACTTATTTGCTTGCTAGCAGCTTTTCCATTTGAAATAAAAGTAATAAACGCATGCTGCCTCGCTGGCCGTCTCAATTGTACTTGAGCACGATTTGAGAAAGATTACCCACTTCGATAAGCTGAAAATGATGTGCTATATGCATTAACTAAAACAAGGTGAACCTCTTAAACGACTTGTTAAACTCACTCGAAGTAGCTGGTAACGGGATGGAGCACCAGTCGAATTCGATCGTTGCTCAGATAGGTGCAAATATCACGCCCAAGCGGATCCTAAATGACTTGTGAATATGAATATAAACTTCTTTCAAGAACATTCAAGGAACTCAAGAATGACAGAAAGCAAAAACATTTCTACGAATATATGAAGCAAGCCGTCTAAAGTTACCTTGCGCGAATACATAAGCTCCACACTGGCCGGTATACTTGAGTTCTGTTGTATCAGCGTTAGAACCTCAGTGACTCACATAGTTCCACACACTTTCAAAACGGGAAACAACACAATGAATGAAAATTCACGTGATTCAATGGCATTCCAACAATAAGCTCTATGTTCTCGTTTTAAGACCTTCCTGTGGGAGAACTTGAAAAGAAGTGGATTGTTTTCTGCAGAAGTTGAATAATAACAAGCTAATATACACATTAACTAAAAAACACAGAATCTTCACGAACAGAATTGCTGTCAGCGTAAAAATGAATTGAAACCGCAACCACATGTGAAACTGCTATGAAACGGTACCTGGAAAAGAGGCTAATATGCACAATGACAAATTAACAAAAAAGAACATAGGAACCCTACGAACAGAATTGCTGTCAGCGTAAAAATGAATTGAAACCACCACCACCTGTGAAACAGCTATACAACGGTACCTGGAAAAGAGGCTAATATGCGCAATGACAAATTAACAGAAAAGAACATAGAAACCTCACGAACAGAACTGCTGTCAGTGTAAAAATGAATTGAAACCACCACCACCTGTGAAACTGCTATGAAACGGTACCTGGAAAAGAGGCTAATATGCACAATGACAAATTAACAAAAAAGAACATAGGAACCTTACGAACAGAATTGCTGTCAGCGTAAAAATGAATTGAAACCGCAACCACCTGTGAAACTGCTATGAAACGGTACCTGGAAAAGAGGCTAATATGCACAATGACAAATTAACAAAAAAGAGCATAGAAACCTTACGAACAGAATCGCTGTCAGTGTAAAAATGAATTGAAACCACCACCACCTGTGAAACAGCTATACAACGGTACCTGGAAAAGAGGCTAATATGCACAATGACAAATTAACAAAAAGAACATAGGAACCTTACGAACAGAATTGCTGTCAGGTAAAAATGAATTGAAACCGCCACCAACCTGCGAAACAGCTTAACAAGGGAACCTGGAAAAGAGGCTAATATGCACAATGACAAACTAACAAAAAAGAGCATAGGAACTTCACAAAGGGAATAGCTGTCAGTGTAAAAATAAACCACCACCACCAACCTGTAAAATTTTTGGTCCAACATAAGCGTGGAGAGCCGATCCGCTGAAACGGCTTGACGACGGTACCTGGAAAAGAAGTTAGTATGCACAATGGCAAAAAAAATCAAAGAAACTTGAACACTAAAGCCCAATCAGCTGTTGAAGGGTCGGTCGGCGGGGTCGTTCCGTGGACGTTCACCGAAGGCCGCGGACGATCCGCTGCAAATGGGTGTTGCGGACTACTGTTATTGAGCGCGTGCTGGATCCCGGCAAAATCATTCCCGTTTTGCGGACACTTCCACAGGACTATACCATAGTCCTAAGTGAGATAAGCCTCATCATCTACAGCGCGGGCCATCGAGTGACCTAACCTAACAAGGAAAGGTTCCCAACTCATGGTGAGCTTTTGCGATGCTATTTTGGCAGAATCTAGGGCCCTGTGAGTGGAGTCTAAACCACAGTTAGTTTTCGCTGAACGCTTTTTTAAAGTCCTAAGAAGGAGGCCTGAAAGCGTGCGCGCAACTATTATCAACTTCTACGGCACCCAACGAGATGTGCCTCGGTGGCACAGCAGGTAATATTGCCGCCTCATAGGAGCACACCGGCGGGCTTTCCAGTTCAAGTCCGAGTGCTGCCATTATTTCTGCACGTATTAGTCTGTTGTTATTACACTTCCTTATGATCACAGGAGTCAATTTTAGACCACCACTGCTTACAACAAACCAAGGCTCTCTACATGCGCCTTCATATGTGCTAGTTTTTCAACTGCATATCCGTACCATTATCATATCATACCGTATCACCAACGATGCCGTAACTGCGCTGCGCTCATTTTACGGTTGAATATTACGAACCAGACCATATCGGTGCTAAAAATATCGTTCTCATATGAATGTGTTGTTGGCTGACTGCTTTCCACCTTCACACCGGATTTCACTTCTCCGACAAGGAGAGAGATTGCGGTTGCGGATGCCATAAGAGGGCTCCTCCTGGACGCCATTTATGGCGATACCGACTGTCAGGAAGAAGAGACGGTACAGGTTAGAGGTGCTATTATGAAAATGGGACATTTTTTACATTTACCATCTAGGTGGTTTCATAAGTGAGGTTCGATGAGGAGGTGCTCTGGCGGACACGTCGCGAGACGCGCTGCAGGGAGGAGCCTGGCACGCCCAAGATTTTATTCATTTCGAGAAGGCGCCCATGCAGCCCGCCAAAACGGGGGACGGGGCTTATCGAGTGCTTTGGGAATTGGCATGGGCAAGATTCGGCCGGCCTGGCCCACGTGAATTTTAGGCGAGAAAAAATTCGAGTAACGGACGTGAGCTGCGGACTGCATTTGGAACGGCGGTACTTTTGAATCGCCCGAAATGGTGATTAGCATGCACGCCAAGTGGCTTGCGCGTGAGTCGCGCGCGCATGGGCCGTAGTCGAAGAGAATTGCTACTCAATCGATGAGATGTCGATTGTGAAATCGTATTTTTTTGTTTTGTTGTTCGATTCGCGTTCGGTTTCCATTTCCTTCTGCTCGCCATATCTTCGAAAGGGCTTTTAGGCTTGTGTGACCTTCGATGAGGGACAGATGACGTTTTGGGAAGATGCATTCGCGACAGGAGGGGTGGAAGGGGAGGGGTACGAAGATGTGCGGCCAAACCTCGTGTTTGGGGCTGGGTTCTTAGGCTGCTGACTACGAAGGGTTTGAGATTATCGAGGATTTCCGACGAAAGCTGTAGCGTTGGGAGGTCATGGATAAGTAAGTTGTGTGTTTGTGAGTTTTTTGCGCGTAGCGACGTCGATTGGAGTGATGTTTTCGTTTTTCATTTTCAAATTTTGTTCAGTTGTATTTGAAGGGTGTATAAGTATTTTTAGGTGAATGGAGTGGTCTAGGCGGACACCCAAGGACGGAAGAGACGCAGGGAGGCATCTCCGGCGGTACCAGACGGTACGTAGGTTTTTTCTGTGAGAAAACGCGCAATCCAACATTGTCGGTGGTGGATTGTGGGTTGGAGCCGTCGCTCGCGGGTTCGCGACCGCCGTGCGACGGCGCTCAGTAGATGCGGTGCTCCACCGAGCGACGCTCGGTGGAGCACGCGCTGCGGTCGTGGGGCGGCGCGCGGCGGAGTTTGAATCGGCCGGCGTGGCATGCAGTCTCAGCGGAGGCCAGTCAGTGTGCTGATGTTGTACCACGTCTCTCGTTACTTCACTTCGTTCCAATTGTGTTCGCGTCTCTCTTCCTTTGATTTCTGACATCGAAGACGGAAGAAATTGCGTTACACCATCACATCGGCTGTGGAGAGGGGGTGAAGGGGGAGGGGGGACCGATGGAAGAAAAGAGAAGAAGACAAAATGAAATGGAAATGATCAAGAATTTGGATCGATCTCTCTCAAGAGAAGAAGAGAAGAAAAGAAATTAAGAGAAAGAGAGTGATACCTCGAGAGGACGAGTGGAGGGAGAGGGGAGGAGGAGGGAGGGATGTAAGGAAGTGAGGCGGGCGGAGACACAGAGACGACTTTAGGATAGGGCTTTAGAGAGGGAGAGATGACTTTAGGAGAGGACTTTAGAGAGAGATCGTGTGAGATCGGTTTCGTATTTCGGCATCGCGTTTTTCTAGAAGAGGGGGGTCAACAACGTGACCGGTGATTCTGCTTCTGAATTGTCACAATTCAGAAAAAAATTCGAGAAAACTCTTCCTTTTCAGAACCTCTGAAGAGAAAGAGTTTCCTCGAATTTCCTTCTGAAGTTTTTTATCGATTGGTGGAAAAGAACATCTCTGGAATCCATCCCGCTCATTTCACTGGTGATCAGAATTGGAATTGGATTCAACATTTTTAATTATTCTCTTATTTTATTCTCTTCTTTACGTCATCTGTTCTCTCTTGCGTTCCGATTCGTGCTGTGTCTCCTGTGCTGGAAATTAAGGAAGCTCTATGTTTCTTGCAATTAATATTAATATTTCTTCTTGATTCCTTGCAACTGCATCCTCTGCCGAAGCATTCTGGATTGCAGCTGCATCCCCCCTCCCCCGAAATTCTCGTCTCAGGAGGATTTTGGGAGGGGAAATGCAGTTGCAACTAAATAAACTGAATAAGTACCTAAACTGAATAAGTACTTAAAGAGGTCTAATGATCCTTCATCCTCATGTCCGGCACATTTGGTAATAAAAGCTTGACAACAACTCATTTTAGTTTTTCGCGTTTTTTCTCTTTGAAGGTAGAGATGTCACAAATTTGATTTTCATGTAAAGTGAATCAAAAACTTGATGCCTGTTGATGTCTGATTTATGATCAGCACCCCTATTCATAGAGGGTTATTCGGGGTGCTGATCATAAATCAGACCCCGTTTGCGAGACATTGCTGCTTCAGACCTCTCACCACTCTCAGCTGCGCTTTAAGTTTTTAGCCTAAGAGTGGGTAGCGCACCTATAAGCCTTTAGCCTATAGCCTTAGGCCAGTGTTATACTCCCGCGGGAGCATCCGCGGAACGTCCGTGGACGAAGGGTGCACCGCGGAAGGCGGGCGTGGCGGGGCGCGGCGATTGGCCAGGTGAGGGATCTCGGCGCGATTCCCGCCCTTCCGCGGATGCTCCCGTGGGAGTATAACATAGGCCTTAGAGCGGGTTGCGCACTTCGGTCATCATTGTCGATGAAGTATGGTGAGCAAGGTGCGAAGCCATGCAGGGTGGAGACGAAATGAGTATTCTAGCGGGTGGGTAGATTGATTGAACACGAAGTGAAACTTCGACGTTGTTACGTTCAGCATTAGCACTTGAACAAAGTAGAAAGTAGAAGTCAGCGGTGAAGAAGGGTGGAGGTACATAGGTAGCTATCTTTACGAGTTTGTTAGCGCATTTTCGACTTCAATAATGAAAAGAATAAAATTAGTTATCTACAATACCTTTTCATCTTAAAATGGCTCGACTGTTCGAAAAATAAAAAGCACATGCGCTGCTGTGCGACTACCGAGGTAAAGAATTGCTCATACTTGGACTAGAGGCGTTATTTGCATTTGTCCTTATCACGGATCTGACATCCCTTTCCTATCTGTTATTGCAGAATTAACGTAAGATATGGGAGTAATGTGCTGATTCTGTGTTCTGTAAAGTATTATGTGAAGATATGTGAAAAAGGAATAGATTTGAATGGCATGAGAGAATGAAGAAGTCGGCGACTTCCTCGTATTTATTTCTTAACCCATTTCCCAAGCCTGGTAATCACATATAGCTAGGATCCAACCCGGACGTCTTAGGATATTTCGTGAGCAATACAGATCCAGGCTCCTCCACCAAAAAGAAGCAGAAGGGAAATCCGTGATGATACGTTCATTGGGTTTTACTACCAATACGGAATCATCACGTTATCAAAATAATAGTATCCCGCATTCAGCCACACTTCCTCCAGTACCACCATTGGCAAGGCGTAGGCTCGTTACCCAGGAGGGGGGGGGGGGGGGTGAAGGTCCGAACGAAGCTAGAGAGGAGGCAAAGGACACTTGCTTGGTGCTAGAGGGGAGGCGGAGGACACTTGCTTGGTTGAACGTTTGCCAGCTATTTGTCGGATCAAACAACGACGGGCAAACGTCCAACCAAGCAGTTCACTCGGCTACTACGACTACCGCCCAATGGATCACGCCTACGCTGCAATGGATGAGGCTATGAATCAGGACAGCGTCGATGGTCAGGACACCAAGCATCGTCAGGAAGCATCTGCATCGGCTTCGGTTGAAGAAGAAGGCGCAGCTGCCCCCATTCGAGAGGGAGCCACAGACTCACAATGCATCGGAGAGGGAGCCGCAGGCTCACAATCCTCGGTGGCTGCATCGTATGTCGACATGGAGGTTCCCGACACAGGAAACACTGCTGCAGAATATGCCAAAATGTCGTATTTCGATATGTCGGACAGCATCGTCGCGTCACAGTCAAGCCAGGAAAGCTGCAGCGAAGGAAGCGCGGCCGTGTACGACCCTTACCAAGCCTACGACCTCGACGACACCCCACGTGTACCTGCTCGACGAAACGAGCAGAACGAGCAGTGGAAGGAGCGGGTTCCGCTCGATGGGATGTGACGCCTCTGCGAAAGCGAGCCTCCGATGCCGGTGTTGAAATGGTTCCCGCCGCCTGCAGCGATGCCGCGGCCTCGTCACGAACGGCCACGATGCTCCCCATCAGAGCACAAAATCTCGTGGCCCACGATCAGGTCCCTCTCCAGTCTCTCTGGCAGTTGATTGGATCGATGAAATACGGAACGAATTACGAGGTAGTACAGGATTTCGACGTTGAGCACTGCCGTACTTCTCTATTGTTCAGCGTCTCGCCTCCGACACCATGAAAGGCATGCGACTCGACGTCCATGACCTCAAACAAATCCAGTGGTCACTGTCCAACTTGGGGACGTCACCCGACAGCGTGGTTCACGACCTGGTGGATTGTGCGGTGAATATTACCCCATTCTTCCTCACCCTTGTTGCGAACAGTTTCTTCTACATAGTACCATTTAAGCTGGACCACGTCTTGGCATCACTGCCCGTGCTCCTCGAGGTACGGAGCCGCCACTGCCACAAGAGGGGCGAAGATGAGCGGACCGAACACGACGCTCGGATGGTTCATCGAGAAGCAACCTCCTTTTGAGGTGAGGGAAAAGGATTTCTCAGGAAGGATAGCCTTCCTAATTGCGGCCGTTTCTAGGCAGTTGACCTGCGGCAGCTTCTCCGTACATGGAAATGGCACACGACCCACGATGAGGGCTTCACAAGGAACTCGACGGCCTTTTTCAGACATGGTGCGTGCAGTCCTCAAGTATTTGTCTGATTTCAATTCTTATTTGGTCGCACAAATACGAATGAATTTTAGGCATGTCGCCCGTGAGCGAGATAAAGCAATACAGCTGCTGCTTGGCCGGGAATGTGGGCAGGAACAGGAGACTGAGGGACATTCCCGAGGCTGTGGCAGCCACACTTGTAGGTAGGCGTAGCCCACATTCCATTGCTAGCCTGGAAACACTTCGTCTGTTTTAGACTTCCTGCTCGACACGGTCGGCTCGGGATCGGCTAACCTCGACAAGACTGTGGACGAACTTAGGGCTGCTCAGCACCCGTATGGCTTCACCACCATTTAGTCCCCGCTTCTTGATTCTCTTCAGTCTGCAAATCGGATCACATTCAGATGGAGGATCAACCTCGGCTGCAACGGCTCACTAAGGGAGCAGCAGTTTCGGCACCGGCAGAATCTCGTCGGCGCACTGTGAGTTTTACTTCGTTGTGAAAGTCACTTCATTGTGAATGTTCAGTGTTGTTTTCAGGGCAGAAGTCGGTCAATGGCCGCGCGTGTGTCAGTCCTTCCACATGTCATGTTCATCGCCAATCATTTTTCTTTTCAGAGGCGCCCCACGCTTAAAGACCGCCCCTCCTGCAGCACTGACAGTCGGCACGATTGAAAGCAGTCTGGAGGCCAGAGGGGTTCGCCGAAAGGAGCACAACATTCGTCGAGCCATAATGGCAGGATTCCTCCATCCCGTGAATGCCAACCATGTGGTTGTTGTCATTCCATCTATCTCGTTCTATTGTTTTTGTTTGCTGTTGTTCTCCTAGTTTTCGGCATTGCAATATGTTGAAAACTTCGTCCTCTATTAATCGTTTGCGTTGCCTTTTTCCTTGGCTTGGTCGCGATGCATTTCGGCTCCTAAGCTCCCGACCCGACGTTAACTGCTTCTTGTTTGTTTCTATGGACGTATTTCCCTCCTCATGACGCGTTTGCTGAGGGGGTGCCGCAAAAAAATCCTCGTAAAAGTGTTGAAGAACTGATCTAAATTTCAATTCTAATCAATTTCGAGAACATGGAACATCGTAAAAGTTTCGACATTTATGTTGCTTTACATTGTTTTGAATGCTCTACGGTTCCCAAGGACCATGAATAGGGTGAAACGGGGCCTCTGCAACGGTTCTAACGTTTCTATCTGCACATGGGTGAATGTAACGTGGATAGAAAAGCCTTTGTCAGCGAAAAAATTATGCCATAAGATTTCAAGGCGCGCTCCAAACCTCTTAAGTGCTCCAACGAATTATGCGTAAATTATTCTTTAAAGTCGACCATTTCGTAATGCCCGATCTACCCTGACACCCCAGTTATTTGATCTAGAACGTTTTACAGAATTCCCTCTAAACGTTCCTTTCGTCGTTATCTCCGTTTCTAACCCTGCAACCTTAGCCTTAAGTTTGGTGTTTTAGCTTCAAAGCATACTTAACTTTGTTCCATGTACGACTGTCGTTGAATCTTGGCATGTCGTTTAACAGTGGAGTAGGATATCGTGAAGCTGTTGAGCCAAGATTTTTATCGAAGCTTTATTCGGCTTACGTTTCGGCGTAACCGCCTTCTTCAGAGCCTGGAAAAGTCAAAAAGAGTTTGAGAAATTACTCGTCCAAGGACCATTTCAAGCTACAGGAGTCTCAAAAATTAATGAGAGAATGAAAACGAATAGGGAGTAGGGCAACCCGACTGACCTTATGGAAACAGCCGAAAGGCTGGATCGTCACCCTCGGATGGATGGTAAGGAAGGCGACTGTAGAGTCTCGGGAACGGTGTACCTCATAACTTGCAGTCAATGCAACGAGGAATACATCGGTGAGACGGGCAGGCCTCTTTGGGTCAGAGTGAAGGAGCACGTGGATGGACTGGACAAGTGCAAGATCTCCACGCCCTTGGGGGAACACAGACTGCGAAGTCACAGGGGCGCAGTCGTTGGGATAGCGGTGACGATCCTAGCGCGCGAGTTCGATATCGCGGCGCGCAAAACCCTGGAGGCGTTGTGGATTGCGTTCAAGAATCCCGCGATCAATAGGAGAGAGGAACGGGTGGCCGTAACCCAGGAGCTGGCCCCATTTGCCGACCTCTGTGGGCTTCACCCGGGTGGGCGCCAGCCGGAGGGCCGCTGAGGGGCTGACCCGAAGGGAGAGATCATTCACCCAGTCGTTCTCCATCCGAGGGTGACGATCCAGCCTTTCGGCTGTTTCCATAAGGTCAGTCGGGTTGCCCTACTCCCTATTCGTTTTCATTCTCTCATTAATTTTTGAGACTCCTGTAGCTTGAAATGGTCCTTGGACGAGTAATTTCTCAAACTCTTTTTGACTTTGCAGGCTCTGAAGAAGGCGGTTACGCCGAAACGTAAGCCGAATAAAGCTTCGATAACAATCTTGGCTCAACAGCTTCACGATATCCTACTCCACTTAACTTTACTGTGAAGTTTTTCAAATGAAATTTTAACGAATATTTTATGCGTAACACGTTTTTATATTCCTGCTGCTTCTGAAATCTCACACCTCACAGGGCTCTATGTTGTCCTGACAACGTAACATCCACCCACACGCAGATAGAAACGGTATTATCTTTGCAAGCACCGTGCTTTGCCCTCTCCATCCTCCTCGGCTTCTTCTCTCGTACGGGTTTTTCCATTCACACATTAGTCAAACAGGAATGATCTCTTCATAAATGAAAATTCTCCTCTTTCGATGCTCTACTCGACTGTGCTCCCACTATGTGTTTAAGAAAGTGTTTAAGTGCATCGCGGCCACGCCTCTACTTCATTTACATTGCCTCACAGTCTTTCGCCACTCACTTCATGACCGATGGTACGAGTTGTTACTCATTTGATGACCGATGATTTCGAGTATAGGACACGATTTCGATTTTGTTTTCTCTCTTGACTTCATCCTCATTTTGACTGACATCCACTATATACGATACGAGTTCCGATTCGCCTTCTTTCCTGACTTGTGACCTTCCTGACTTGTGACCTCAGCTCTTCACTCACCAAATGTCGTCTCTCCGCGTGTCCTGGTTGTTTTACGTGCTTTATATCTAGTCTAAATATAACTAACCACTTCACCACTGACCGCGTCGATTTTACTTCAAGTGCCTTTCCTTGAGAGCTAAAAACGTTTTCCGCTCTACCAGTATCAATACCTAGACTAGATATAACCTCGATATCTCACTCTGACCATCTAGACCTTCTAAAACTAAACCTAAACTTCAGGCTCGACTTTTAACTCTGCCTATTACGGCTCTTCTCTGAACTTTATTTGAAATCTTGCTTTTCTTAAATTCCGCTCCTCTTTTAAAAGTTGTATTTCCATGGTAATTTGAATCGCATAGGTAGTAATCTTATATAGTTATGTAATAATTTGTAGCAACACATTTGTGCAGTTTTTTGTATGGCATGTATGTATAGTTTTTATACATAGTTATATTACTACAAGGCTACATAACCATTTTCACGTCGAATTGGACACTTTCAAATCAAATTAGACACTCGTTGCAAGTTTCAAGACGTTTGAAATCAAGCGAACTCTTCCAAATCGAAATGTGGTTCAGGCAGATTAAACTACAGTCTCAGTATGATAGTTACAATAATTTTTTTCAAACAAAATTTGGTATAACTTATTTGAAATTTTTTAGTTCTCCCGAGTCAATAAGTGTACTAATTTCACAAAATTTCTAATGAGTAGAGGCAACAGATTAAAATAGAAATTTCGAAATTTTAAAGTAAAGAAAAAAAGTAAAGTAAAGATAGAAAAATAGAGAAAAATAGAGAAATAAATAGAAGAAGCTTGTGTCGATTCGGAAGAGTTCGTTTTGATTTCAAACGTCTTAAAACTAGCTGCGAGCGTCTAATTTGATTTGAAAAGTGTCCAATTTGACTTGAAAGTGTTCAATTTCAATTTAAAAGTGTCAATTCGACGTGAATATGGTATATGTAGTTTTGTAGTAATATAACTCCGTATAGTAGTGTAGGTTTTATGCTGTGCAGTATTGTATAGGTTTTGTGCAAATAAATTTTATTCGGTACACCATTGTTCTATACATATCACAGGAAGAAATCTTAACGGACCCTAGGTAGCTTTGATTGCCGCGTCGCGCGGCGGATGCAGCGGCACGCGGCGACCCCTAGATACGGGGTGTGACGTCACAACCCGCGAGTTGCCCCGGCCTTCCGGGTTCATGCACCGCACGCCAAAATGCTCTTCACGCGCCGCTGTTCGGGAGCGCCAAAACACATGGGGTGGCACAACTCGACGAGTTTCCTCAGAGTGGATGTCGACTGGGCACCTGATGATGACAGTGAGGAGGAAGACAACAGCAAATAATCACTGTTAGAGACATAATTCGTCTTTGACGCCCATCCAGAATATGTCATCTTCTTCTTCTTCAGCGTCTGTCCCGCCTCGTAGCGGGGTCCGCTATTCTGATGTCATGACGTCACCTTTCCCGATCCAGCGCTAGATCAGGGTGGACACCAGCAACCTTCAAGTCCCTATGTAACTGTCAGACCAACGCTGCTTCGGGGATCCTCTAGGTCGCTTTTCTGACACTTCCAACTCAAGGCCTATCTTGCGGACGCTGTCTTCATTCCCACGCAGAATGTGGCCGTACCATCGTAAGCGAGCTTCGCGCATCTTATCAGCTATCGGGGCGACACCGACTTCTGCCGAATGGCATCGTTTCGGGTGCGGTCCATGCGCGTGACTCCAGCCGTCCAGCGCAGCATCTTCGTCTCCATGACGCTGAGGTGCGCTTCAACTTCCTTGGGTAGCAGGCCAACACTCAGTGCCATACATTGGTACCGGCCGGACGACTGCTCTGTAGATCTTCGACTTCAGGTGCTCTGGTATCTTCCTGTCGCAGATCACGCCAATCAACGAGCGCCACTTGAACCAAGCTTCACTCACGCCTGAGTTCACTTCAGTCATCAGATTGCTACTGCTGATCCCAGGTACTTAAAAACCGAAGTGCGTGAGAGCTCGATGCCGTTAACCTTGATGGAGCTGGACTCGTTCACTTCCGTCGTTAGATACTCGGTCTTTTTAAAGTTCAATTTGAGTCCAACCGCTCCAAACGATCACACCAAGCTTGCACATCTCGCTCAAGTTCAGCTTTATCCTCGCTAGCGAGCATCACGTCGTCGGCATAAAGGAACGTCCAAGGGACGGGCTTCTGAAGATCTCGTGTGATTGCATCCATGATGACAACAAACAGGAGTGGGGAAAGCGCAGAACCCTGTTGTACCCCGACAGAGATGGGAAATTCCATCGAGGTTCCAGCTGCAGCTTGAAAACTCAACCCTTTGGACAAGAGTAAAGTCTTCGCACCCACTCTATAAGTTCCCCAAGTACGTTGTGTTGTCGCAAGGCGTACCATGTAACCTCACGCGGTACGCGGTCGAAGGCCTTCTCCAAGTCGAGAAAGGCGATATGCACTGGCCTCTGTTTCTCGCGGTGCTTCTCTACCGGGAGGCGGGCGGCGTGAATGTCATCAACGGTGCCACAGCTAGCCATGAAGCCGTAAAGCTGCACGATGTCCCGAATTCCTCCATCGACAATTCGCTCAAAGATCTTCATGCTGTGTGAAAGCAATCGAATCGGACGGTAATTGGAACAGTCAGCAGGACTGCCCTTCTTCTTCCAAATGGGAATTGTCGTACTGTGGCGCCAGCACTCAGGCACTTTCTTCTCCGCCACAACCTGATTAAAGAACTTCGCCAACCACTCAGCAGGGTACCAGTACTTGGATTTCCATAAATCAGCCGCCACGTCGTCGGGCCCAGTCGCTTTGCCTGGCCTCATCTTCCTCAGAGCCGCTTCTGTCTCCTCCACGGTGATCTTCTGAACGGGACCGTGGACAGAAGCCACAGAAGGGATGGCCGGGTGAGGAAATTCCATAGTGGAAATTTCCTCAAAGTAATCGCGCCATCGCTTCGATGCCTTCTTGCGGTCCGTAAGAAGATGGCCGTTCTCATCATTGATGCCGATAAACTTCTCAATATCCTCGGTTTGGTGATGGCGGGTCTTAGCAAGTCGGTACAAATACCGCTCACCATCGCGTGATTCGATCTTCTCCTTGACATCTCCATAATGAGTGGCTTTTGCAACAGCCACGGCCTTCTTTGCAGCTTTCCTCGCTTCTTGGTACTTCCGCCAGTTATTGGCTGTCTTTTTGCTGAGAAACATGTGATAGAGCGACTTTTTCTCTCAAACTTTTGCATTCACGCCGTCTGTAAACAGCCACGTCTGCTTTTCGACCTTGCGTTGTCCAGGCACCGCGATGCCGAGCTCTAACCTTGTGGCTTCATGTATCGTGTCGGCAGCCTTCTTCCAAGTTCCGTCGACAGATGTGACTGTCGGTAACCGCACGCGAGAAATCACAGCTGATTCCTTCTTTCTCATTCGCCACCACTTGATTCTCTGTGCACCGCATCGCTCGATCTGCTTCTGCCTTGGAGGGGCGATCTTTAGGGTGCAGATTAGCGGTCGCTGCTGTGGGGCGACCGTCTCATACGGCACGACCTTTGAATCTGTGACAAGTCTTCGGTCGCGATCCTTCACAAGGACAAAATCTGTCTAAGACTTAGAGCTCCCACTATAGTATGAGATGAGGTGGGAGTCGCGTTTACGAAACACGGTGTTCATGAGGTGAGGTTATGCAATTCCGCATATTCGAGGATACGCTCACCATCTGCGTTACGCAATCCGTAACCGAATCCATCATGACAGCTGTACCCGTCTTTCGTCGCGCCGACATGCCCAGTAAGGTCACCACCGATCACGATGACATCGTTCGACGGCACCTTTGCTGTCTTCTCTTTAAGAAGACAGCAAAGGTGCCGTCGAAAAAACTCATCCTTGGCTTGATCGGAGCAGCCAGTCTGCATACGCAGAGAAGAAGTGATAGAGTCGTTCCTTAGCGATGACAACGATCTTCATCAATCGGTCGTCAAAGCGCTCGGCGCTTACATTCGATTCACGAAGTCGTTCGGAGACGATTATTCCGACACCACTGGTGGTCCTGGGACTTCCACCTAGGACGGCCTTAAAGCCTCGTCCTATGTCCCGTGACTTGCTGCAGGACCACCTCGTCTCCTGCACCGCACAGAAATCAACTCTTCTACGCACCAGTGCTTCAACCAACTCGCACGAGCGGTCCGTCAACGCACCCACATCAACGCTGCCACGCGGGTCCTGCTTACGTTACGGGACTTTCGGACTAGCACAGTTGCCCCACGATGCCGTCCTCGCATTAGGGACTCTCGCATACTTCTCACACTCGCCCGGCTCTACGAGTGCGCGTCGGCTCCCGCGGACGCAGTAGCACTATCTCGATACTCATGTAACGTCATCAATCTTATGATGTGACATGCGTCTTCGTAGGCCGGCCTGTCACAAGGGCCTGTCGCCTGCATTCGAGTGTCGGTGCTTAGCTTAGCTCGCATAGCGAGTAGTTTCCGGTGACACCACGTGGAGGAACGGACATCGCTACCATCCGGAATATGTTATATGGTATTGAATGCAGTATTAATAAAGTACAAAAGTATAAAAAAGTAGTAAAAAAGTATAAAATAAAAAACTGGTATAAAATACTATACAAAAAGGGTATCACCCGTGACATTTCTTTTGAGTGCAGATTATGAGCCAACCTACCGACGTTCTACACTCCGGTGTTTCGGCCGTGTCTATCATGTGCGTTGATGGCAGCGATGTTCACCCAGGATTCTTTTATACACCCACAAATTACGCGTTAAACGAGGAAGAAGTGGTCATTGCTTGCCAGGGAGAAGATTGCTCCTCACTGGCTTTTGTATGATGTGACAAACGTTTGTGTTTTACTTGTTTCATAGCTGTTGACTGCAGAGAAATAATAAATATAAGACATTTAATTTAATAATGTATAAGACTTTTCATTTGCAGAGAAGTGGTATGGTACAGATATGCATAGTTGAAAACTGGCACATATGAAGCCTTATATAGAGAGGCTTTTGATGTAAGCATTGGTGGTCTAAAATTGACTCCTGTGATCATAAGAAAGTGTAATAACAACAAACTAATACGTGCAAAAATGTCGGCAGCACTCGGACTCGAACTGAAAAGCCTGGCGGTGTGCTCCTACGAGGCGGTAGTGTTACCGGCTTTCTATTAAATAAGCGTTCAGCAAAAAATAACTGTGGTTCTGGACTCCACTCACAGGACTCTACATCCTGCCAAAATAGCATCGCAAAAGCTCATCGTGAGTTAGGAACCTTTCTTGCAAGTGAGATACACCTCATCGTCTACAGCGAGGGCCGTCGAGTGATTTAACCTACGTGAGATACGCCTCATCATCTACAGGCTGGCGAAATTTGCAATGCAACCTGGGATATAGCAGGGAAAGCGCAGCCTTTTATAGCTTAACACAATAGCACCTTCACGCGCTTCTGAGCATCCAGATTCAGAATCCGTGCCGCCGAGTTCGTGCCATGAGCATGAGAGGACCACGAAAGGGATAAGAGTAGAAAGGAAGACTTCGAAGGTTAAAAACCGACAGCGACGAGGAAGGAGCTGCCTGGAGGAGGGATTGTGATGGTGTCAATAGGGTGAACAGTGGAGCAGATCAAGAGATAGCGCCAACAAGGGGGAAGCAATAAGGGGGTGCGGCAGGTAGGGGTCACCAATAAGGGAGGGAGGGCAATAAGGAAGACCAGCAAGGGCATCCATTACGAGGGGATCATTGAGAGAGACCGGATTTAGAAGATGTGACACCGTTGTCGCGCAATGGGCGTTCGCTCGCCGTCGTCGTAGAGAAATAAGGAGGACTACGAGGGGGAGGGCGAGGAGGCGACCAGAAAGAAGAGACCTGGAGGAGAGACCAGGACGGGGAACCAGCAAGAAGGAAGCCGTTAGGGAATTCATACGGGAAACAAGGAATCTTCCGTCTGCGCAGCCTTTTTATGGTCGGCACATCGGCAACTGTGCGTGCTTCTGACCTTTTGGATTCGGAAGATGGGTCTTCTGACTTTCTGCCTCGATCCAAAAGATGGGTTCCATAAGCGTCTAGAGCTAGAAGAGGTGTCACCGACGTCTGCTGTGAACATGGGAAGACCACTAAGGGGGTGCTGGAGAGGGCAGTAAGGGGATCTCTAGGGTGGTCCAGAGAGTAACCAGGAAATGAAGGAACAACCTGGAGGAGAGATCAGGACGGAGAGACCAGCAAGAAGAGACCAGTAGGAGGTCAATAGTGGAAACAAAGAAGTGGACCAGGAGTTGGGACCAGGAAAGAGGGGGGACTGAAGAGGGGGAGGGAAGACCAGTAGAGGCGGACCTTAGAATTGAATCCAGCAAAAAGAAACGAGAGAGGGGAAACCTGGCGTCCGAACGTGTCAACGATAGACGTGCCAAAGATAACCGGAAACGTCAGTTGTTGATGAGAAGAATATGGGAGCGGTTGCGGAAGAGCAATCTGACGGACAGGAGTACTGCGCAGCACAAATCCATGACGTTACTGGACGGTCCCGAGAGAATGTCTATGATGAAGTTGCCGAAGTGGTAAACGGCTCGACAAAGCACGCAGCAAGTCCTAGATACCAGCGAATTTCAAGCTTTACAAAAACTACTTTCCGTGGGTCAGTGATACTGCAAAGTCGCGCAAAGCGCGCAAGTGCGAGACACGCCGTTAGCCGTGTCAGAGTACTTGCAGGCCTTATAAGCCATGTCAACATGGCAGATCTTATCATGCTCTTCGATATCCATACTTGTTTGTTATCTAGAAAAATCGCCTTCGATTTAGTGAGTTTCATACGTAGAACGATGCTGTCGGCTGCTTCTTGCGACGCTACAATTGAGTATGTTGTTGTTTTTAGCAGTGTACTCGTGTCGTAGAAAAACCTGAAGAGAAGACATTTCAGAAAGGGGCTGACCAACAACGCTGATGTAAAGCATAGCACAGAAGACACGTAAGTGGAATCTGCGTCAGTCGCTGCCATTGATCGCTTTCGCCCACCGTTATTTCTTTCTGTTGAAATTATTGTCTCACAGAAACAACCTGTCAAATAGGGGGTCTTTGGACCGTGAACCAACTTGTGAGCGTTGTTCCTTAGATCTACCATATAATAGAAGTGCTCAGATATGCCTAACGGCGTCTCACGCAATGGCGCACTTCGCGCCACCTTGCAATATCACTAACCCACGGAAAGGCCTTTGGTATACTCCCGCGTCGCGCCTACTGAGTCGCAAGGCACATTGCGCAACTACAATCCCCCTATCCCCACACTCCCCCTCCCAACACGCTCCTCCAGCACCGCATCTCCAGGCGCGTTTGGCGGCGTGTTCGGCACGTCTACTGAGTCGCCAGGCACGTTGCGCAACTACACCCCCTCCCCCTCCTCTCCATCTCCACACTTCCCCATCACACTCCTCCAGCTTCTGTGCAAACAATCAAACCCACAGACAAACAGAAAAACGATCGTTCTCGCTTATATATAGTAGGATAGGATATCCTTAGTTGTATACAAGGCATGCCAGCTGTTAGCTTGGTAGAGCCTCAACGCATGATGGGCGCTATCCGACTATGGTGGGTGCAGAGCACACCTTCACTGCTCCTGTGAAACCCATCGACCCTCTAAGGCGCGATTTATTCTCCGAAGTGCACGTTCTCTACGTGGCGAGAAACAGGGCCGCATTAGTTGGGCGAAGGGCGGCTGTTGGCAATTTGCCAGCAGCGCGGCGGCTCCGCATGCGTTCGCGATGGAGCGCGAAATCCATTACTGTTGTGTTCTTTCGTCGCTCAGGGGGGAGTCCGCAGCTGGGTTCTGCGCTCTTCGAGCGCAGGACCAGGCTAGGGAAGGGACTCCGGGGTGGGTGCCATTCAAGCTGCTCGTGTGGAACCTGCTTTCGTCGCTCAGGGGAAGCCCGCAGCTGGGTTCTGCGCTCTTCGAGCGCAGGACCAGGCTAGGGAAGGGACTCCGGGGTGGGTGTCATCCAAGCTGCTCGTGTGGAAACTGCTTTCGTCGCTCAGGGGGGAGTCCGCAGCTGGGTTCTGCGCTCTTCGAGCGCAGGACCAGGCTAGGGAAGGGACTCCCGGGTGGGTGCCATCCAAGCTGCTCGTGTGGAAACCGCTTTCGTCGCTCAGGGGGAGTCCGCAGCTGGGCTCTGCAAAACCGTTACAGCTGGAAAAAAGGGCAGAAAACGTCTGAAAACTGAGTAGACGTTAAAACTCCTGAGATCTCGTCCAGTCAGTTGAAATGCAAAAACACCGGCGTGCAGAGGAACCGAACCCCTAACCTCCGTCATCACCGTGAGGCGCTCTACCCACTGCACCACGAGCTGCTTGGCGGAGGTGTCATCGAGGGCGTATAAGAGGCAGAAATCGCACGGCTTCCGCGCTCCGTCGCCAAAGTGGAGTGCAAGCGGCTGCGTCGCGTACGTCACTGGGCATGTTGCCAACAGCCGCCCTTCGCCTAAATCTTTCGGCCGAGAAACAGATCATGATTATCTATCTATCTATCTATCTATCTATCTATCTATCTATCTATCTATCTATCTATCTATCTATCTATCTATCTATCTATCTATCTATCTATCTATCTATCTATCTATCTATCTATCTATCTATCTATCTATCTAATCTATCTAATCTATCTAATCTATCTATCTATCTATCTCTCTATCTCTCTATCTCTCTATCTCTCTATCTATCTCTCTATCTCTCTATCTCTCTATCTATCTATCTATCTATCTATCTATCTATCTATCTATCTATCTATCTATCTACCCCACCTTTATTCAGGAGACGTGCCACCTACTATGAGCGTGTGTGGATCCCTTAGCGGGAGGAGAAGGGCAGTAAGAAGGCACCTAGGGGCCAGGAGAACGACCAGAAAGGAGGACCTCTAGGTGGGACGGGGCTGGGAACTAGGAAGAAGGTACGAGTAAGGGGATCAATAGAGATTACAAGGAAGAGGGTCAAAAGGTGGTATCCGGAAGGTGGGGGAATAAGGGGGACGGTTCAGTCCCAATGGGGGCCACTCTATACGTCCAAACACTACAGGGTGCGTAAAAAGTATTGACGCACTAAACGTAAGCGTTAGAACTAACAACACTAACAGATAGATAGATAACAACGTAAAATATAACAAGTTTATATACAAGATGTCAGCAATAATCTCCTCGACGCTACACTTACAACAATGAAATTTTCATGGACGAGTTGTTCGGGCCGTGCCGATGGGCTTGGGGTGCGGCGCTCATTCGTGGAGCGCGGTGTGAGGGCGGAACAATGCCCCGCCCTTCACCACTACTCCACAGCCTTTGCTCCTCCCGATGCCACGAGCACCCCAACCAAAAATTGTTGTTTCAACCCAACCGCCGAATCAGTGGGCCCGGAGCCGGGCACTGCGAAACATCCCTCGTCGCTATGCAGGCTGTGGCGTATGCGGCGCGGGTTGTCCAAGAATCGCTCTTGCGGCAAAGGAAGCAAAAATCGATACGGTGGCGTTCCACCACGTTGTTGTTGTTGTAACCCTCCCCGGACAACTCGTCCGTGAAAATTTCATCGTTGTAAGTGTAACGTCGAGTCAATAATCTAGCGAACAGAACAGCATCACTTGTATTTTATATGGTCTTCTTTGCTGCGAATGCAGGGGCGAAGACGCCGAGGAAGGGCATCGACGGTGCGCCGAAGGTAGCCCACGTCGATTTCGATCTATGCTATGACCTTCCAGCGGGATTAGACTCCTGCGCAGAGTCGAGTATTGTTCAGGACTGGTGCCGCGCCAACTTGGAGGACTTCATTTCGGCAGAGGAATGACCTCTGTATAGACGGGATTTGAATACGCTGAATATGAAAAATATAATATGAATCTATATGGGAAGTTTTGGAGAACAGGGCTTCCGCTACTTCCCAAAAAAGTATGAAGTCAGTAAAGGATGATCTGGTCAAAGCATGGAACGAAATCCACGTGGACTACCTGTGGTGCACCGTCGATGCCCTTCCTTGGCGTCTTCGCCCTTGCATTCGCAGCAAAGAAGCCCATATAAATTATAAGTGATGCTATTCTATTTGCTAGATCATTGTTGACCTTTTGTATATAAACTTAATAAATTTTATGATGTGTTGTTATTTCTAATGTTTACGTTTAGTGCGTCAATACTTTTTACGCACCCTATACATAGATGAATACTTGCAACATAACATGCCTACCTGAACCACTACTGTGGCTGTTGCAGTCTTCTTCCTGAAATAAAGAGGAAATTTAGTCGAAAAAAGTCGGACGAAAAGACGAAAAAAGGCGCGTCGACAGCTTCACCGTGGCGATACGTACAGGGATAGCCGTACAGTGGCCGTGGGTCGACGCGTTGAGCCCGTAGGCGTGGGTCGATACGTGGAGCCCGCAGACATCCCTGCACATATCGTCACCGTGAACGTGTCGACGCGCACACATGCATTCCGGCCCGATGCCACCGTGACCCCCATTGGGATTGAACCAGGGGAACAGCATTCCGGTGTTGTACATGGAGCGTCTGGGTTAGGAGGACGTGTTAACGGTGTCCTGTAACGAGTGCTGTTGAGCATGAGAACAGCAGTCAGAGCAACCTGAGGAACAGAAGTACTAAGTACTGGGCATCACAAACGAGAGTCGTTACTCTGAACGATCCGGAGAGAATGCCTATGATAAACTTACGTAAGTGAAAAACGGCTTCATGCCGTAAAATTACGCAGCAAAACCTAGATGTTAGCGGATTATAAGTTTTACAAAAATTGTTCTGGCCTTGCAGATCACTGTCGCCGCGACTTGTCGCCGGCGCGACTCAGAGCACACCAAAACCCCTTCCGTAGGTTAGTGATGTTACAAAGTCGCGCGAAGCGTGCAATTTGCTAGACACACAGTTGGCACTTGTTGAAAGTACTCTGTGTTCATATATTTATAATTTTGTTCCATTGGATTGCTGGACTCTGGGGAAAAGGGGAGTGTTCGACTCCTCACATAATTATTTAATTATCTTTATAATTTTTGGCGCAATGCGCGGAAGATGGGGGCAGCCCACCAGTACTCACACACAAGTACGAGCTGACGTGGTGTCTCTTATGTGTAAGACGAGTTTCTACCCGTTTAGTTCATGCGAGACGTACCATTTGACCTGAGCCCTTCTCGCTACAACTTTCTGTGTACGTACGTGCGCGTCAGGTTGTGTACAGTGTAAAGGCCCCCGCACACTTCTGCGGCGTTGCCGCTGCCCTATCCTTAATCATTGGACAAGGACGCAGAGCGCGTCGCCGGCGGCGTCCCTGCTCTATCCTTCACCATAGCGGCGAGCGGCGTTGCCGCAGAAGTGTGCTGGAGCCTTAAGAAATTCCGAGTCACCATATCCGCCTGCTTCGTTCTGCTAGGCGGAATTCCTTAGGCTACCCCTCTTCCACCAATGGCCTAATTTTCGCCAAATCTCTGTACTATACCTTTATCCTTGGGAAAAATTTCGAATTTCGGGTACAATCCTAATTGGTGGTGGCTATTCTTAAATGATTTCATAAGAGCTGGATGTGCTCAGTATTGAAATATATCGAACATTGTCATTCATTAGAAAACGTATGCACTAACGAAATCAAAATAAATGACATGGAAAAAATGAGAATACATAACATTTGTGAGCTAGGTGAAGACGTTTGCAAATGATTTTGAGTACATGGTCTTATCTGTGTCGAAAATGTTGATTGACAGTGCCTTGGCCTATTTTTATTTTATTTTTCCCATCCTGTCTGTTTTAGCTAATTGAAGATTATCCTTTCCCGGTGAAAATATTGTAACGGGGTCCTTCTCTACTAGACTTGTACCGAGAACTGCCCTTTTAGGTTTCCCTCTCACGACTGGGAGCTCGGAAATTGAGTATCTTGGGAACTGTGTAACCAAGTTGACACACTTTACTTATTTCTATATCTTGTTGCTATTTATTGTGTTTTTATGTCGAGAAATCGTTTAAGAGCGGCCACCACGAACTATAATTGCACCGAATTTTGAATGATAGAAAAATATTCGACTTTCAAAATTTCGATTGATCGAATAATATTCGATTTTCAAAATGTGAATAATCGATTATCATTCCCGCTCACGCGGAGGAGAACACAAAACAGAGCCATGGCATTGCTTGTTTGTTTTCTTTACTATCAGTGTGTCTTGTCCCTTTTTTCGCGTTAGTGACACTTTTTATAAGGTGACCCCCTTCCCACCCCATTTGTGCCAATATGATATATGGTAATGCAACGGGACCGACGAGTTAGCGGCCGATTAATGCAAGAGGTGCTGGAAGACGGCTGACTAGCTAATGATGTTTTTTCATCAACGAGGTTGTTGTGGAAAAAACTGTACCCTGGTAGTTGGTTGCAAAACACGGCGATCACGATTTGGAAAAGAAGGGGCACTTCCATGGACTGTACAAGATTCCGTCCGACTCACTTGCTTCCGCCAAATCTGAAAAGGTTTGATTCGATTGGCAGCGATGCCGCATGCTACGTCGTGCCACGAGTACAGGCGCAGTTCTCCGCATTCTAGCACGGCTAAGCTGAGAGCCATGGTCTGATTCAAACCAGGAGAAGGATATTCTGTTTTTATAAATTTGGAATATGAAACAATTATGCACAGTGATGGCGCAACGGAGAGGAATTTGATGAACGAAAATAACACAAAGCGAGTAACACTGCAAACAAATCGCGGCGAGGATATTCCACACAAGTCTGTGAAAGGGTTTTATCCAAATCACACCAGTATCGCCAGTATCGTTGATTGTTGTATCGGATACATAAAGATAGATGGGATACATGGTTTAAAATGAGCATTCTATTCTTTATTTCAGAGTTGCTATTATTTCCATTAGATTGCTTTAGCTTTCTCCTTTGCTCACTCACTCATAACCATGTATTCGTCTTCAAGTAAACAGCCAAGGAGTCATCCCGACGGCAGGAAAAGGAATTGTTATGCAGCTACAGGGCACGCTGAAGCGCGAAAGTGAAGACCAGCGGTTAATATGTTTCCTTTTTCTCTTGCATAGCGGAGTGTTTCCCTCCGGCTAACGCAAGAGAAGGAAAGCAGAGGTACGCCTAAGATTCGGCTTGTTTACTGGAAGAGTGCGAGGGTTTATTAATGGATGTTAACTTAGTGATTAAGAAAGATATGACACTCAAACTGTAAACCCAAAAATACGCAGTATTGCGTACAGTAATCCACGCTGCATCTCGCCGCTAAGAAGAGCCGCCAGGTTAATCTTGGGATGGAAGCATGCCGCAAAGCTCTGCTTCCCGACTTAATGGGCGGGATGGATAGACCCACAGATTGTGATGGTCTTGTCGGTTATGGCATTGCTAGCGAGGAATAGAGAAACCCCTTAGGCGGCTTCAGATCCTCCTTCTTTATATTCTCAGCCTACTGGCATGAGCATTGGCCTAACCAATATCATGGTGTTGCCTAATAGGATTTCACGCTGGGCATGCGGGCCATGCCAGGCTCGCCGTCCTCGGGTATTGCGGACCACGCTAGGAATGTCGCCCAAACCTAGCTGGGGATGCTTTGTATGCCTAGCGGCGAAGTCGAACACATAGGAAGAACGCCTACTGAAACCACGCCTACTGATTGATGCCTTGCTGAGGATCACTACCATCCCAGTAAAGCACTCAGGAAAAGGTCCGCAGCACTCTTGCTTCGTCTAAGGTTGTGTTCACAACCTAATGCAGCCCGTCAAGCCTAATTGACGGGATGAATTGTTTCCGTCCACTCGTCGTGCTTTATGCCACGAGGTGTGGTGAATTTCGGAGAGAATACATTAATACAAAAATACTAACTTCCTCTTCGTATAGTAGTGCGGAAACTGGCCAGTCACTGCCGAAAATTGAGAGCCTAGAGGCGATACTTGATTGAAAGCGTAGTCGAACCGAACGTAGGTCGCACCGGCTTTCTTCGCTGATCTCTCTCCTGGTCCACCGCTTAAGCTTTGAGGAGCTGGTCTGTAGAAGAAGCTTAGTATTCCAGCGAGCGAGGTAGGTATGCTCTTGAGATGAAATTGAACAATTTCCAAATCAAAAGGAGCGTATTCCAGACTATGACGTTGGCCAATCAATAATATCGGTTGATATTGATCGACTGATCGAAGCTTGTGTCATGGTGACTGATTACCTAATCGACTTCCGTCGACATAACTATAGTCACTGTACACCCGAGAGAGATCCGATAGCAGCGCCACATAATCGATAATATCTATCGATATATTGACTGCCCGAACGAGGCACCTCCCCTGCTGATGGGGCGGGGCGTACGTCGGCCAACACAATGACTCCGTTCAAGCGATGGATAACAAAGATCGATAAATATTATCCGTCACTTGATTCCCTCAGCGACCTCATCCCAATCTGTTAGGTCTGAGAGGAAACTGATACCACCGCTCAAAATATCGATATATCGGTTGATATTGATTACCTGATCGAAGTCGGAGCCAAAGACGCAACACCCTCCCCAATCTTTAGTCTGAGAGGGAACCGGTAAGGCCTATGTTATAGTTCGGTGATGCTGTGCTGGGCGGGCTGCTACGCACTGCGTAGCAACCCGTGTAACACTGCCGCTGACGTCGCCGACAACACCGTCGTCGAAGTATAACATAGGCCTAACACAGGTGAAGCGATCGATAATATTGATCGGTATAATTTTAGGAGGAAACCAATATCACCGCTGAAAATATCAGTGATATCGGTTGGGATTGACTACCTGATCGGAACTTGACCGTGGTGGCTGATTATCTGACCTTCCGTCGATCATCATAATCACGGAACACCCACCCAGATCAATTAAGTCTGGAGAGCCGATAGCTCCGCTTAAGCGATGATAATATCGATCGGTATTGATTGTCTAAGTGACTATAATGGGATCGACTGCCCCACCGAAACACCTTCGGCCATCATAATATGCAGCTGCTAATAAGTAGGGAGCTGAAGGAATAAGCACACGCTAGCAAGAACGCTTAGCGGGACGGTAGCGATCTTGGAGAGAGCAGAAGCGAATGGTGGGGAACATCGACGTATTCGAATACAGATCATGGGGTCTGAGCCGCGGCGCGTCTCAGACCTCTTGCAAAATGCTTCACCTGTTCTCTGAACCCGGCAGCGTTGCCTTGTCATAGCCGTGGTGACGTCTTGCGAAACCTCATCGAGTGGGTGTTCTTTGGTGACAACCCGACAGTCGAAGCGTCGTGGTAGTAAACAACGGCGGTCAGGGCTGACTGCCATGTTGCCATGTTGTGGTGTTTACAGTTGGCGGCAACTATACAATGAACGGCTCGGTAGCATCCATTGTCGGCCAACGTTGACAAAAGTCACCCGTCAATGATTCATGCCTCTCTGCTTTATCTAATAGGATTGTCCGTAACAGAAAGAGCAAGGATTCATGCAATGCATCCCAATTCCGTCACTTGGCAGCCAACGATCGCTGGATTGCGGTTCATTCCTCTTTCCATTACCATGGAAAGGGTCGCTTGGTCCTGCCACCACCTGTCCTGAATCCTTTTAACAAAGGAGTCCGAGGAGTCTCGCAGCCTAGGTCCTTGGGAATCAAAGCAATTCAATATTATGTTGTAACTTCATTTTGCTTCATCAAACTATGAGGAACCAATATTCAGTTCGAAGGGAACCGGTAGCAGGTCGATGGAGGACAATCAAAAGTGCATCCGAGCGGGAGGACCGATCGTACCAGAAGCCATAATCGGGTTAGTCCCGTGTAAACTCTCTGAATAGTTTCGCGCAGTTCTCTCGTCAACTGCTTGTAAAAGGTCGCATATGTCGAATAGTGGAACAGCTTGTTATTACTGTTATTACCCATACTATCGGACTAAACATATCGTCTGAAATTGCAGTCTGGATCAGCTTGGAAGCAAGGTTGAAGAGATCATTGTGGAAGGTGACGAGTACGTCGTTTTTTTTTATCAGGAGCAGCTCGTTTTACAATAGCTTCCAGCGTTTGATAGTTTGTTCACAAAAATGAAAGAGGGTTAGGAATAAGAGACCCCTTTGCGAGTGAAAATTCAGTTATTAATCTGATAGTGAGACACGAGATGCTCATCCCTATGCAGTAATGTGACGGAAGCATAGATAAACTTGTAGAATTGTCTTTTCTTCTAAAAGAATTTGTCCAGAGGTGAGCACAGCTATCCGAGAGCGAACTTTGGACTAGCAGGTCTCATTCTACGACGCAGAGTGCGCAGTCTCATTAGTAGCCTTGGAAAAAAGCTGTTGAGCACAGCACGTGGAACTGGATAAATTTTCATAAAAATTTTTGGCGTTCCTTCTATACTTTGGAAATGTCTTTCTAATAATGTCTCTACCTACGTGAGCTGAGCATATTGAACCGGACAGGGAGGAAAAAGATATAATAATGAAACTCCAAAAAAGTGTAGACCGTCACGCCTCATCCTTTGGGACTGATGTTGCATGTTCGTATGCTTTCAGCAGCTTGTAAAATTTCCGCCTAGCGCTTGACAGAATGATAATCCTCACCGCAATATTCTTGTACAAACTGTGTTCAAACAATGTGGGGGAAAATTGGCTAACGTGCCAACAAAGATCCAGAATGCAGCAGCAACCTTAAGAAAAGAGTCACGTTATGAGCAGCACTTCCCAAAAGTGGCCGAGCTCAGCCACAAATGTAAGAAAAACCCAGCTTTCTTTGCAAGTAGGGAGAGATCAGGGGTTTAGCACCTAATGCTATATTAGATATCCATGAGTCGTCTTCGACGTTGAAAGACATGAGCAGATAAACGTAAATATTGTTCAGGGACCTCGACAGAGCACATGCTGGCATGGAACAACGTTCTGCAGAAGTAAGACTCACGTTCATTTTTTTAAACAATTTTTTTTGGATTCCTACCGCACCTGCGTTTCGTGTCAAAGCCTCAGAACTCAAGAAGGTTGCCATAGTTAATCACACAAAACTGTGCGCGATTTTAAGTTGTTAGGATATAGATGGAAAGTCGAATAGGAGTGTCATGGGTGGGTGCTAACAAGAGTGAAACGCGTGTTTTCATACTTTCTTTCGCTTTGACTCACCTTATGTGTTAATGTTAGGATGCAATATGTGTTCGGTGCGCGTTTCACCGGGTTTCTTCAGGGGCACACAACACCATGTTCTCTGAGAATTTTCTAGGTAAGGTAATGGGTTAATGGTGATGGATGAGTTTACCAACAGAGGACAGTGCGGCGAAGGCAAGTTTGGTATTCATGAAATGGTGTAATTCGGTGAATAATATGATTCTACTCCATCATTCACCCACCTCCTCGCTCTTGTAAATTCCAAATAATGCTCCAATTGATACTCTTTACTCACATAACCCTGGGTAAAGTTATTCATGAATCCGGCCTCAGCACGGTGAAAACTTTGGATGAACTGTGAAGCACCTCGGATACTTCCTGTTGCACGAATTCAAAGGAAGCCAGTTCGTAGTACAATCTAGCCAAGTAAATGAGGCAAATGTGGCGAACAAGTTGGCTCCACAAACCATATCGAAGTGTTTCTCCCGCATCAAGCCAAACTACAGAAGATGAGCCAAGGCCGGTAATCCTAGTGACCTACACGTTCAGCGGCCTAGCGGCCGCGAAACATCTGGTTGGGGGCTTCGCCCCCAAAGCCCGAGAATAGAACATCCACGTCTAGGCCTTCTTATCCGCGTTACAGTGAAAATCTGGTTTTACGGGAAAGCGGGACAGTAGGGCACAATCTTCAAAAGTGCTCCTACGCGCCTTACCACTCTCTATCGCACTTACGCCGATTTATTCTCTGAAGTATACATTCTCTACGTGGCGAGGAACAGATTGTGATAATCTTGTTAGAGCGCTACACCGCTAAATATCCGACGGCAATAATAATCCTCCGATTCCCGAAGTCATTCTCCCTGCCCCCTCCCCCCCCCCCCCCGACAATACACAATCTCCCCTTACCCATGTGCGGCAGAGACAGGCAGCAAATGTAGTGAGCCTCAGTCAGTAGTGAGAGTGAGAGGCATGTACATGCAAACGCTCGCTGCCTTTGAAAGGTCATCTGAAAGTCCAACGCATGCTCCGCAATGTTTGATCTGTGGCACATCTTCTTGATCTAGACGCACGTTGTAAGACGCTCCTGTCACATACACGTTGCACAATATGAGAAAAAGTACTGTTCCCCCTTGCAGGTTACTTCCACTGATCTCCTTCCTATTACTGGTCCCACCTTCATTGGTCCTCTCTTCACTGGTCCGCCCTGTTTTGGCAGCCTCTTTTACTGGCTCTCATTACTGGTCCCACCTTCACTGGTTCCCCATTTACCGGTCCCCGCCCCCTTCACAGGACTCTCCCACTTCACTGGTTCCCGTTCACTGCTCCCCTTCCCCCTTTTTGCCCCCACCCCTCACCAAGTGGTACACTTTATTGGTCCCCTCCACTGGCCCACATTAGTGGTCCCCTTTACTGCCCTACCCACCTTCACAGCTCCCCATTTCTGGCCTCACCTTCACTGATCCCCTTTACTGCCCCTCCCCTTCACTGGCCGCCATTACTAGTCATACCTTCACTGGTCTCCTCTTCACTGGTCCTCCTTTAATGGTTTCCTTTTATCTGTTCCCCCTTCACAGGACCCTCCCACTTCACTGGTTTCCGTTTACCCCTCCCCCTTACTATCCCCCACCCTAATCCTCACCTTAGTGATATACTTTATTGGTGTCCCTTCGCTTCCATTAAAGGTCCTACCCTTACTGGTACCCCTCCCCTTCACTGGTCCTCCCACCCTTCACTAGACCCCCGCTTACTGGTCTCGCCTTTAGTGGTCTTACACGTGTTCGGAACCCAGACACCCTTTGCATGAAATCCGTATTACCTCTTCTGAGCCCAGACACACCTTGCATGACATCGGTGACATGTTTTCTCAACCCGGACGCCCTTACAACTAGCGCGACATCCGTGACACCGCTTCTGAACCCAGACACACATTACGCGACGTCGGTTACATGCCCTCTGAATCCGAGCGTCTGTTGCACGACGTCGATGACACCTCTTCTGAATCCAGACGCCTGTTGAGCAACGTTGCTGGCACGTTCTTTGAACTCGAACGCCCTTTGCGCGACATCGGTGACACTTCTTCTGACAATCTCGACACGGCGTGAGTGGCACCTCGTCTGAACACGGACGCCTGCTACTGGACTTCTAGGAAAGGCCAGACGGTTGAGCAGACGGATAGACGGACAGACGGACGGATGGACAGACGGACGGACGGACGGACAACCGCTAACTCCTTTTATATATAGTAGGATAACCTCCGCCTTTATTATTAGTACATAAATGTGTTTCCTTTTTCAAAGTCATTAAACCAGACGAGTAGGGGTCCCAAGGTTTACAATGGAGACGGGACGGGGGCCATTTGGGTGCTTTCGATGTCCGTTGCCACAAGCAATTCGAAGTGCAGTGGATAGACATTGCAACATAACAGGGAGCTTCTGATACGTTGAAGGGTTTTTGCATTTCAACTCATCGATTGAGATCCGAGGTATCCAGACGTACACATAGTTTTCAAGCATTTTCTCATCTCGTGGACTAGCGCAATCATACCTTGCTGAGGCTTCATTTATGCCGATAGTTGATAAGCTTCATAGTCCATCTAAGGAATCGTTCGTTTTGTTTAACGACTTGGCATAAAAGATACACATTTACATATAAATTAAAGGGTGGAGACTCGTCTTTTATAATTCGCTTTTATTGTTCAGACATATGCTTAAGACCCTTCCTTTATCGCATACTGTGCAACGTCTGATATGTGGCAGATCTTCTTGATCTGGGCTCACGTTGTACGACTTCTGTTCACTTCTTCACACACCGACACTCGTTGGACAACAACACTCAGAAAAATACTGGTTCTGCCTACTGGTTCCCCTCTACTGGTCTCCTCTTTACTGGTATGCCCTCCAAGTGTCTCCCCTCACTGATCTACCTTTACTGCTCTCCCCTTCACTGCTCCTGAATGGAGTCCGGGCGCGCGATGCGTGAAGTGCGAAACACCTTTGGTGAATCCAAAGCCCAGTTGCACAACGTCGGTGACACTTCTGAACCCAGACACTTGCGAGACGACGTTAGCCACACGACTTTCGAAACTGCACACGCCCCTTTCAGGCCATGGGTGACATTTATTCTGAACCCACACACCTACGACACGATGTCTATCATACGTTTTATGGAAAAGGGCTTCTCTAGGTGATACATCCTCTGATCTTCATTGCGTAACGTGTGCAACATGTCTTCTGAATCTGGAGGCCCGTGGCACAACATCGGTGACACTTCTGAACCCGGACGCATCTTGCGTGACGTCTATGGATGGCATCGGACAGACGGACGAACATACGGACGGATATCTGGACAACCGATAACTCTACATAACCAGTCGTCAGAGCGCCTTCTTGGCCGCAGTGACGACTTGTTATGAAGGTGTCCAAGGTGATGGTGAACGAAATCGAAGAGATGGTTAGGCAACTCACGCTTATTCAGTCGCTCCGCTTCAAGAACGTTCTTTTCTTCGACAACGCAGCTCCCTATCGGGAAACAGTGACCACGGATAAGTTCACCCACCTGGGGTATGACCACATCCTTCACCCACCATATCGAACCTATCTTCATATGAGAACTACTACTTCCTTAGTCTGTACGACTTTAAGGACACAAAGGCCTAGAACCACATTGAGCACCGCCTTCAGCAAAAGATCGATACCAGGCTCAAGTAGTTCTGAAATGATAGAATCAGGAAGTTGGGTGAGCGATGGCAGAAAGCCATCGACCTTGATGGTGATTATCTTCCGAGCATCACTGAGTTCTAATCATAAGGGAATAAAAATATTGAGATTGGCTCCATACTTTTAACGCACCCTAATAGTTATCACACGTCTACTCGCGCTCACATTTTACCTGGGCCAGATTCATCAACCGCTTACAGGCCGGCAACGGTGAAAAGTGCCGACAAACCTGATGCTGAATAATCTCATCCCAAGGAGATGCTTTCCAACGGTACCGGCCGGTAAGCGGTTGATGAATCTTTCCCCAGGACACCGTGCAGCTGAACTGGAAGGTCCTATACCACTCCTCACATTCGCATGACCAAGCAACATTTTTCTTCAACTTTGTCGTTCTTCTGCAGAGCTATATGAGCGGACAAATTTACGGATAGCAAATTTATGGATAGCAATCGACTGGGGACCTGAGACCACTTTCTCGACCAAATCTGCAGAGTTACACATACGAGGCAATCAACAGTACCGTGGTGATTATGTGGGTCACTGGTTGAAGATTGCTTGCAGGGGAAGTAGAATTAAAACAGGTTTAAAAGCATAGTGAACTTGTGCTACACATGACGATCTACGCAATAGCGAAAATTTTTCACGGTTTGGAACCGCGCTTAGACCAACCAAATTTCTTGTTCTGCGCGGGTCAGTGAGTTGGTACGAAGCGTGTCTGATCAGTATAAGGCAAGGATTGTTCCAGCTTATTGTATGAACCAAAATACCTCCACGATTTCCCGTAGGAGCAGAATGCGTGGAGCATCCCAAAAAGGAAGCCGCTTAAGGGTTTTATGTACTTGTGTTCTTTATTAACACTACTTTTCGAAACTATAGAATGCATATGTGAAAAACTCATCAATAATCAAATCGATTGATCATCTCATACTGATCATATTTGGCAAAATTTATAGATGTTGTTGATCATCCCCTCAGTTATCGTTATCGTCATTGCAATCGTTTTCGCATTCACACAGCACAGTTATTCAAGTTCCTACGGCATTGCTGCAGTAAGTCACTTAATTGCTTTGTTAAATATTTGCCAACAGTATACGCTAAATGAAACGACCCACCAAATTGAAAATACTCTGACGAGGTGTTCGATGGATATTTTTTTACTTCTGCGAGATTGTTGCCGTCAATAGCACGTATTTGTGTAAAGTATCTCTCCATTACAAATCACACTTGCGACCGTCTTCCTTTGGCTGCCTCCTAAGACTGTGAACCTCTAGAAAAGGGTGAGGCATATGCTATTCCTCGGCGGTAGTGCTGGACAGCGTCGGCGACAACTTGTGTCGCTGTGTTGCGCTGTGTTGCTGTCGCTGGCCGCCGTGCAGCACCTGCAAACGGCGACCTACGCAAAATTTTTGAATCTTCACTCCAATTCATTTCGCACGAGACTTCAAGATACAGCACATCTAGGGTATATTTAAGAATTTCGTGCAAGTTGCTTTTACATTCATCTGCTTTTCTTCATATTTCGAGCAGTCCTTGGATCTGCAATGTTTTCATGGGCAGTCGAAGCCATTTTGGGTGACAATTAAGTGGAATAGTTGCGTCCAGAAGTTTTGCGCCAGGCGGGACTCGGAAAAATTTTCATCGCATCTGAACATCCTTCTAATAACGGTGGAGCTCATTCCACTAACACCGTTTCATCCTACAGAATACTCTTCTATAAAAATGGATAAAAACGAGCGGACCAAAACTTCATTGCTTTACTGGCCACGCACTCATGGACGGGAGGTCTGTCCGTTTCCAATACGTAATTTGCTCATAAACGATATGTGTAAGCCACCTCGACATCCTACGATCCCCGGATAAAGTAAGTAAGCAGTAAAAATGGGTCAGAATTCTTTCCTGACTTTTCATCTGCTTGTAATCTGCTGGAGTCCATATTGCCTACTTGCCTTCATGTTGGTCGGCGATGATCACATTGTCATCCAAGATTGTCGGCGACAGGTTGTCGGCGACGGGAAGCCGCGTCGCCGAAGTGTGCGCCTAATGTTCTCGAGCAGACTGCACTCACCATCAGAAGAAAGGTACTTGCAGCCAAGCACTCTGAAACGTATGGCTGAACGACAGAGGCGAGCCATGTAGGAGGAATCTTTATCTTCAATTAAATAGCATATAATTGTATTCGATTTTTAACAAGTCTGAGCCAAACAAATAAGCGGCTATCAAAATTTACCATGAAATCGCTGGGCAACACCGTACTACCGCGGATACAAATCGAAGGCATATGTCGAATCGTACGGGGAGCGGATCGAACTTACGAATGGTCATCGCGGCTGAGGACGCCTCCGCCGCGTCGTAATTAGCCGCTGCTGCGCCGCCACTGATCACTGTCTCATGTGCGGAAGCCGCTGCCGCGAACGCGTCGACTACTCTTTTGGACCTTGCATGAAGCTCTCACTGGTTTTTGTCCAGCTATTCGGCCTTTGCTTTCGTCAGAAAAGACTACTGGTTACCTTCTAAATCGTAAAGAGGCGGCGAAGCCAAATGATCATAGCCGGTAAGGAATTAGGACAGGACGCTGAAGACTGGATCGAATGAATACCAGGAACCAATGTGTCGGACTTGGAAATATTTTTAGAAAATAAATTCAAAAGAATGAGGGAAACTTAAGAACAAAAATTAAGGGTGTTGCCAAACTGTTGTAAGCAAACATAAGAACGGCTGAAAATAATCCGGAAGAAGGTAAGTAAAAGGAGTAGAAATACCTACTTACTTTGATACTTTGATGGTCCCTTTGTCGGCTGGAGGTCTTCTCAGCGGGGACCACAACTCTTCCAGACCGCTCGATTTCTGACTTCTTGCATCCAGTGAGGCAGACTCCGCTCTCTGAAAGATCTTGAGAATGAGTCTGCCCATCGCGTTGGCGGTCGTCCCAGTGGTCTCTTATGGTCTCTCTGGAGCCATTCTGTGACACGGAGACTCCATCTATCGTCCTTTCGTCGAAGCAGGTGTCCGGCCCAGCAATATTTGGACTTCTTCATGTACTGCAGCGGGTCTGCTAATTGCGACTTCTCCCGTAGCTCCGAGCTTCGTAGGCCTTCTTGCGATTGCTGACGAAGGCTTGTCCTCAGAAGACATCTCTCCAGTGCACGATGCGTAGTTTGCATCGCTCTGGCGATTGCCTTGTTGTCGGGCCAGGTTTCCGTCGCGTAACAGATCGCAGGCAGTACAGAGACGTTGAATATCTTGGCCCTGAGGCCGGCATCCCTCACCTGACCGGTGACTTCGCGAATCGAACTAAAGGCTGCCCATGCTGCGCGTCTCCTGCGGGCGATTTCAGGAGCGAGGTCGTTATCCATGTTCAGCTCTCTTCCCAGATAGACGTAGGAGTAGGAGTCGACTCCATTTAACCTTACGAGTCCCGTGTCACACACTGTTTGACTATACATTGCGTTTTGGACATATTCATGTCCAATCCAATCTTCATACCTGCCACATTGAGCTCGTTCAGCATTTCCTCGACTTCTGCCGTGCTGGTAGAGACGAGAACAATATCGTCGGCGAAGCGGAGGTTGCTGATCCGATTGCCGTCGACAAGGTAGCCTTTATCGTCCCAGTTCAAGTATTTCATGGCATCCTGGAGTGCAGCTGTGAATAGCTTGGGAAAAATCGTGTCTCCCTGAGGTACTCCTTTCCCGATAGGAATTTTAAGCTTTAGGTGGAACAGCTGGACGGTAGTCGATGTGTTCGAGAAGCATTCGTCGAGAAGTCGGATGTAGGGCGATGGTATACCAGCGTGCACAAGTGCATTCGAAAGGCGTTGATTTCCACAGATTCGAACGCTTTCCGGTAATCTGCGAAGACAAGGACAAGTGGGAGGTGGCATTCGCGGCTCCTCCCGATGAGCTGTGAGACAGTCGGAATATGGTCCATGCAGGAGAAAGCCTTGCGAAACCCTTCTTGCTCCACTGGCTGATATTAATCCAAGCAACGCTCCATGCGGTTAAGCAGTATCTTGGTGAAGATCTTGTACACAACCGAGAGAAGACTGGTGGGTCGATAGTTGTTGATATCCTCCTGCTGACCTTTTTTGAAGATTAAAACTGTTTTCGACTCCTTCCATGAGTCCGGAATCCTACCAAGTCGAAGGTAGTGGTTGAAGTGCTTGGCAAGAAGTGAGGAGAGGGCGCTGCCACCCGCACGAAGGAGATCAGCAGAAAAGCCGTCCGGTCCGGGAGCAGTGCCCAGCTTCATCCTTCTGATGGCATGAGTAACTTCTGATTCCAGAATGGGAGGTACTTCCTCCCATTCTGGAATCAGAATTCAGCTGGTGGCATCAAGCATTTCGGGACAGTGATGGAAGAACGGAACAGATCTGTGTAGAATTCTTGAACGATGGCCTCCATCGCTCTTCGAGGCATTTGCGTTGTTCCATCCTTATCCACAAGGGCTGACATTATTGCCTTCTGATCGCAGAGATCTCGTTTGCAGCGATTTATGCTTGAACCTTTCCCAGCGTCTTCTAACAGCCTTAATCTTCTGTAGGCTTGAATGGACTCCTTCACTGCAATTCGACAAGCCTTCGAGATGGTGACACTTTTTCCAGATGGGAAGCATTAGGATCCAGCTTAACAGCTCTTCTTTGCTCCAAGAGTTTAATCGCATGTGCGTTGAGTCTTGAAGCAGACGGTGATGTGGCTCCGCAAGAGCTGCTAGCGCATTTCAACAGTCCTCTGGAGAAAAGGTCGTAGTCTTCCGATGGATCTTCAAGAAGATTCCAATCATACGACTTTATTGCATACTTCAGCTCCTCAGACTTAAGTGTGGAGATCCTCACCGGTGCCGGTTTATGAGTGTCACGCTTGAACATCCTCTTTTTGAGAGTCATCTTCGCCGGACAAGACTGTGATCCGAGCCGGTGTCAAATGAAGGCAGCACGGAGACGTCGAACAGACTCCAGCGTCTGTTTGTAAGAACACGGTCGATCTCCAAACGTTTTTCTCCATTTGGGCTTTCCCAGGTCCATCATTGGTTTGAAGGCTTCTTAAACATAGAATTTCCATGGTAAAGACGGCACGCGGATGGGAAGTCTATCAGGCGCTCTCCGTTTTCGTTCCTTGAGGAAGTTCCATGTAGTCCTAGCCTCCATTCGTCGTGATCATTCGTACCGACGATAGCGTTAAAGTCCCCTCCCCAACGACAACTTTGTAGTAGCTCTTCTCGTTGTTGACAGTCCTTTCGAACAGCTTGTAGAACTCCTCCTTTTCTTCTTCTGTAGCCGCAGATGTTGGAGCATATCCATTTATGATGGAGATGGTTCCTTGATCTTTGGTTTCCAGACGAAGAACAGCTACTCGCGGATTGATGATCTCGTAAGAGTTTACTACGTAGGTGGTGCACTGTCGAATTGACGAGAAATCCAACTCCGCCAATATTCTTTCTGTCCACTTTTGCTCCGATAATGAGAAGCTCGTTGTGGTCGGTCCTTCTTATGGTTTCCGTTCTGCCTTTCGTTTCCTGCAGAGCGATAATGTCGTATTTGATGTCGCGGCTTCTTTAAAGCAGTGTCCGAAGATCCTGCTCAGATGCGATCGAACGACAGTTATAAGTCCAGACGAATAGGCAGTTTTCGTGTCGTGGTGGGAGGGAGTTTCCGGTAGTCCGATTCCAATGACGTTCTGATAGCTTAACTCCGAGATTCCCTCGCCGGAGGTGGATGGAACCGACGTCGTAGAAGTCCACCTCCGGCGGCGGAGGACTGGGGTGCGGGTTTAGTTGTTTGAGCCGTAGCGGTGGTCTGGTTACTTACATGTTCCTGGCCAGGGATGCAGGAGAGCCGCCCATACACGACAAAGCGTCGCGTACTGCGTGACCGTTTGTGCCGTTAGCCATCACAAAGTGATGTTCACCCCTTCACCGCGATGAGGCGGCACATGAAGGGGAAGGGAGTAGAAATGATAGAAGTAAATCATAAGGACTGCAAGGAGGCCTAATGAGAGCACTCTCAGATCTTAAAGATTTTCATGCTCTCAAAATGCGTTGTTGAAATCTATCCTGTATGGTTTACACTTGAGTGCCTGGCGGTTGAAGCGCTTTTCCTGCTATAAAGTTCCAAAAACGAGTTTTATGCGAGCTGATTGTTACTTTGTAACCCTTGTTACCTTCAACCCCGTGGAACAAGCCTTTTAATATAATGAAGAACACGACCAATTCCTAAGCCAGCGGGGCTGATAACAATAAGGACAGTATTCTCCAAGTTCTCTCTTCGTAAAACCTCGGCATTATTTAGATGTTTCGATTACTTCTGTGCCGAACGAGGTTGTTAGGTAGACCAGTACTTATTGAGCGGCGTAACGTTTCGACCCGTTCGTCGTCTTCGGAGGCCTAAAAGTGGCTTGAGGATTTGGATGTTGCTATCTATCCGACCCAACGCCTCATCGACTCTAGCCTTTCGGATATCGTCTTGAGGCATAGCAAGAAATCCCGAACTCATGAACGATAAACTCACCCGCTGTATATTCATCTTGGTGAAACACATTGGTGCAATCTGAAGTAGGCAAATCTAGTTAACGTTCTTTGAACATTCTCCAATTTCAAAATGTGTTTACTTGCAGTGGAACTCCAAACCTGAGAGCAGCATTCTAAATAGGGAACAACGTACGCCTTATACAACTTGATGGGAATACCAGGACATGGCTCTATTGATATGGCAGAAAAAATCTAGTTTAGTATTATGATCACACCAAGGTCCACCTCACAAGCGTTCAGCACTGACCATATAATCATCTGGATGTCCTTCTCCAGCACTGTACGTTTGTCAGGATTAACAGATAGACTCATGTCTGATGCCCATGTGCATAGATCTGATAGTGCTCGGTTGATAGCGCCGCAAGTTTCTGCCTGCACGAGTTTCTTGGTCATAAATTCCATATATCTTAATGTCATCAGCGTAGATCTGAATTTTAATGTTTTTGGAAGTTTTTATAACACTTGATATATCAGCGATATGCAGTAGAAAAAGTAATGGAGACAGTACGCCACTCTGCGGTACTCCGCTTGTACAATGGTATTTGTCAGAATAATGATAACCCACACGAACAGTCAGTAACCTGCTCTCCAGATAAGAAGCGAACCGATTTAAGAGCATCCTTCTACACCTAGAGTGCACAGCCTAGCAAGCAGTTTCGAATGAGAGACTTTATCGAACGCTTTGGAAAGATCTACGTAGACAATGTCCACCATTTTTTTTGTTCAGGGCAACCCTCCAATCGAACAAGCTGTCTATAAGATATGGCAGTAGATATCCAGGAACGAAACCGTGTTGCTGGGGAGAAAGCTTATGTAATCTGTGCAACCAATCCATGAATTTGTCTCTTATAATTCGTTCCATCACTTTCATGGGAGGCGGGGTGATACTGATAAGGCGAAACTATGAAACAGATTGTGCCCTGCTACTTTCGGAATGGCTGTCACTAGCACATGTATCCAAGCTTTTCACCCATCATTAGAGAAATATTGAAGATGTGTGCAGAAGGCTTAGATAACTCATGAGCGCATTCTTAGAACACAATTGGGGAAATCTCATCAGAGGGCTCTGTAGGGAATGGCTTCAACATTCTAAGAATCTTATAGACGTCGTTGGGACAAAAGGAAACATTACCGAGGTTTGTTTCCGCAACATATTCACCATGAGTAGGAATCATAGATGCTGCGAAACAAGCAGGCTCATTTAAAAGCTAAATACGCTAGCAAAGTACCGATCTAAAGCAGCCGCTTTGGTACCATCACAAGAGAAAATTCCTCCGTTGGCGTCGTCAATGTTAGAAAAGACTTTACTCATCTTAATCTTACTTCTAATCAATCGATGTAGTTGATTTACTGACGATAGCTTTGCTAGTTTTCGGTCACAGTTGGCCCAGAATTTCTTCAAATGATAATCAATGTTGGCACAAATGTTTTTGTAAGATGCATTGCTTAAAGGATTGGTCACTGAAAGAAATACGCGATCCTTTTGAGCTAAAAAAAGCTAAGCGAATATGACGTGGAAATCTTGTGCTGAAAGGCTGACGACTTATAAGTGGGACAAACTGTGCTAGTTTATTATAAATAAGTAAACAAAATCTTTATTAGACTTCATCAGCCGTAGTGTAGTGATTGGAGACATCCATCCGATCCACCTCCAACAAACTACGCCTTAACGGACAAAAATCCGTGTTTTGGAAGTCAGAAAATGGAATGTGTATTATGGGGGAGACGGAGAGTGTAAATCGAACTGAACGATGCATTGATCAGAGCTGGCTAGAGGAGGTAAAATGCGGGCGTTGGTGACGAGTGGAGGCGTGGATAAAATCGCATCCAAAACGTTGCCCTCATGCGTCGGTTCTAAAACCATTTGCGTAAAGCCTGCGTTCTCGAAAAACGATAAAAACTTAGAGAAAATGGAGTACTGAGGGATTCCATTGTTCCAGTCAATGGTAAGATTAAGGTCTCCTTAAACTGTTGTTCTGTCTCTAACTGCTACAAATGAAGAAAGCACGTTGATCAAGTCATCGTCCTCACCGGTTGTTGCATTTGGAGGGCGGTAGATAATAAGAAATCGACGATGAGCTGGGAGCGATCTCTACGCAAAGAACGTCAGCATTGTCGGAAAAATCTAGACTCGGTAAAGTGGAACTAATGGTCTTCTGAGTGGCACAAAAGACTCCGCCACCTCTGCCGCTGCGCCGGTCAGCTCGATAGACAACATAGTGAAGGTCGCGAGAAATTTCCCCGTCCTTAATCCTTTCACTTAGCCAGATCTCAGTCACGTATGCTATATCAGGCTTTGCAGATGACAGAAAATGATGGAAATGTAGCAGTTTGTTAACAACGCTACGTGATTCAACAAAAACAGGAGAAAGTGGAAGGCTGACCGTGCACCGTTAAGCATTTTCCGAACCACCGTTGGGAAGTTCAGAAACATGCTTAAGCTGTCCACGGTAAACCACACACTCCCTCCCAGTAATACCTTTATTTATTTTCTTTGGCTAACTGTCTTAGCTCATAGTCCAGCATCCTTTCTTCCGCGGTCATACTTCTCAGCATAAAGACGTTTTCGTAGCCAGAACTGCGCAGAAGCCTCGCATTCCACAAAGCTTTCCTCCAATAATATTGACATGAAAGCACAACTTTGATCAAGCGTGGCTTAGAGGCATTTAGTCTTCCCATCCTAGAAATCTCCGCTGGCTCGCAGTGGACCTGCAAAACGTCAAAAATGCCTGACACCTTGCTTCGCAGATCCGATCTGCGCTGAGAAGGCAGCAGACTCTCTGCAGACTCATCCACCCTTGATATGACAATGCTCCGCCCACCGCTTCTCGGCCTCAGCGTGCTCGGAGAAATTCCTAGATATTTTGTTCCCAAGCAACGCGGCGCATTTCTAACGCAAGCGGATCGGAAACGCGGTCGGAGATCTTTTTCAGGAGAGTCTCCACAGAGAGTGCCTTCAGGTCAGCACTCGTTAGGTCTCCGGGATGTTCTCTAGAAGTGTTCTCCAATACAGAGGATGCCTCCGAGGTTCGAACCCGCAATCATCTTTGCTCAATTGATCTACAGTCAAATTATGGATTGATCGATCTAACATGGGCGCACGAAATTCGAAAAAGTCACACGGCAGTGAAGCAAAAAAATTGCAAAAGCAAAGCAAAGTTTTTCGGCGGAGCAGCAGAAGCGCTAATGCGGTAAGAAGACACAACAGCTACGACTACGACAATTAAAAATCCCTAGACTCAAAAGACTGTGGAAAGTGGAATGGTTAGAAGAGCGCGGTCAAAACACAGCCGCTCAGGATGGTCGCTCGTCGAGGGATATGAGGATAAATTGGGAGGAAAAACGAAGGAAAAACAAATGAACTTGAAGAGCACACAACACAGTTATCAAGCTAGCAATCATGCTAATTTTTCTTAACTATATAAAAGTTACTACTCTTTGATTATAAATGCCTCCAAACTTCGTCTACTTCAATGTTTTTACAGGTCGTGGTGGCAGTGATAGCAGCAATTGGCCTTGCCCTGAAATCATCCGTTCTGATGGTTATTGTAATGATCGCTGCGGTGAGTGCAAGTCACTTTTTACTTGATGTTCCAAAGGCTTACACACTGCACGAATCATCCCTTTATCTACAAACGATGGATGCAGACTATGACGAGAAGAAAGAAAAACTCATCGGTCATCAAACGTTGTGTTTATACACGTCGATCGGATCCCGTGGTTTCCAAAATTGGTAGTGAAAATGCTGTCTACGGACATCCAGCCGTCCACCGTAGCATTTTCGGCTGGATGTCCTTTTCACTACCAATTTTGGAAACAATAAAGAAACAAATGCCTTGTCAATCAGCCCTTGTTTGGTATTCGCCATGCATTCTACATGATAACATGGCTGCCGATCGAATGCGTATTTGGCATATACGTGCTGCTCCCAGTCGATGGATAAGTCGGCATTTTACTCTTTCGAGACGAGTCCAATACAAATTAACCGACCTTATAGAGATAGAGGAAGGGGGACTGGTAGAAGCCGCTGAACACTGAATTGACTCAGGTGCGTACGAGGGCTAGCACCTCTTCCGACTGCGCTACCACTAAATCGAAAATACAGTTCATGGTTAGGTGTCCACGGACCTCCTTCGATAGAGCCTTCGTGCTCTCTTGTTCAGAGGAATCTCGAGCCGCTTTTCTCAGGGCCACGTGGCGCGTCCCCACGTAGCGGATAGAGGATGAAACGCGAACCAAATGCGACCGTGTACTGCCTAGTAGACATGGGATCCGAATCATGCATTTTCGGATATCCGGCCGGATTTATCCGGTTTCGGATTATCCGAAATCCGGCTCGGTCGAAAATTGCCCTCATCTGAATCATCCGAAGATCCGGGGTTTCTAAAATTGTCCTCATCTGAATCATCCGAAGATCCGGGGTTTTCAAAATTGCTCTCATCTGAATCATCCGAAGATCCGGGGTTTTGAAAAACGCAATGATTCAGATAAAATCGGATAAAAATCGGATAATAGGAGGTTAGCGTGCCTTGCTGGCAAACTCTGCGCCATTGATAACATGACATTTTCGGGCAGATTTGCAATCATTTGGCGGGAATTCTCTCACAAGGGAAGGGTCTAATAGCGTATATCTGAACGGGGAGAGGGAGTCATCTTATTAAATAGGAATAATCGCCACCCCTCAATTAGCATAAAATGTGTTTCCTTTTTGCTAAGTTGTGAAACCCAGAGGGGGGTTCTTGAAGTCACAATTGAACGACGCATCACGAATTTGGGTTCTTGTACGACCGCGATGCCTCTGCCGGCAAGCAGCTCGGAGCGCTCGGAGCAGTGAGGATGCTTCATGGGAGGAAGGTCGGGGGTTTGATCCTCATGCGCTGCTGCATTCCTGCTTTTTAATTGATTTTAATTGATTGTTTTTATTATTAATTTTATTTGAATTTTAAATGATTTTTAAATGATTGGTTGAGGTTTGAGGGATTCTGACGTCTATACCATTTTCAGATGTTTTCCGCGCACTTTCCAGCTGCATGCTGTGGTACTCAACAGGATGATGCATAAATATTCAACACCAGTGAATACACAGGTACAACGTGCATAAAGCAGCACTGGACACAATGGGCAGGGTATAAATGCTGCAGGCTCTCAGTCTGTTTCCATACATCGGCCAATGACCTCGGGTAAAACCATCCTGCTCGGATTTTCAAAGGAGACCATGACGTGACGTCACATGTGGTTAAAACGAGAAAGTTTGTGGATCCCGGAAATTGACCTAAACGGCATCAATACACTCGTTCTCTCATCTTTGCCTGTCATCTGGAAATCAGAGGTTTGCTGGAGGTTCTCTAAAACCTAACACCAACAAAGTCGCCGATGCTCGAGTGGTGATCCACTTGCTCATGCTGAAATGTGGTCCACCTTTAGATAAGCAGCCTTCATGGGAATGACACCAACCTGACTGAACGGATGGCTAGCATACCCAAGGACTTCGAAGCACGTCAACTTGAAGTTAACGAAGACGAACGGCTGAAAGTGGTGGAAAACCAGGAGAAGGTTGGGATCCGCAAAATGAACTGATAGACGTGGAAAGGCTGACAAGCAGTGGGCATATGATAACGTTTTCGGCTGGAACTCTTGTTTCAGAGGAAAGGTAACGTCTTCAATTGGATTTCGCCTATGGAGCCGATCTCATTTGTCCATATATGGAAGCAAACTGTGAGGAGCCAGCAGCCTTTATGCGCTGCTCGTATTGTGACCAGTGCTTATGTTCCAGGAACTTTGTGTCTGTGTATCACTGATGTTGAACGTTCATACATCGTTATGTTGAACAGCTTTCCAATTGAGTTTTGGTTAAAAAACCGGTCAGTAATAAACAAGTGGCAACAAAGTTGCACTCACGGCATACATCTGGAAACACTGCACAGCAAACATCTAAAATGGTGCAGATGTCAGAATACCTGAAATCAAACAATAAGTTGAAATGCAAAGATGCAGCAGCGCAGAAAAGTCGAACCCTCTACCTCCCTCTCATGGAGCAACGTCGCTATCCACTGCGCTACGAGCCGCTTCCCGCCGGCGGCATTACGGGCGTACAAGACTCCCGAACTCGTGAGGCGCCGATTCCACTGTAACTTCAAGGATCCTCTACTCCTCGGGCTTATCGATTTGGCAAAAAAGAAACACATTTTTATACTAATTGAGGAGTGGCGATTATTCCTATATATGGTGGGATGACTCCGTAAGGCAACCAAATACGACATTTTTTACGTAGCGCTGGTGTGTTCCATTTCCATTGGTGAACTAAGCTAGGCCAGATATAATGTAACTGGGCATTCATGTGCCTTGCTACCAGGGCATATAGACATTTAATTCAAGATGAGGCGCTCCAAGCTGTTTTGCGCGCTAGTGACTTCAATTGGTCAAGGAAATAAACGCGGAGTTACTGATGTGTTCCGTTTTTAAGAGGTTGCGTGCCCCTATTATATCACTTATCCGGTTGTATCCGAATCGGATATCCGAAATCCGGCTCGACTGAAAATGGCGTTATCTGAATCATCCAAAGATCCGGGGTTTCTAAAATTGCCCTCATCTGAATCATCCGAAGATCCGGGGTTTTCGAAATTGCCCTCATCTGAATCATCCGAAGATCGGGGGTTTGAAAAAATGGCCTATCCGAATCATCCGATTATCCGGAAAATCGGTGTCGGATCCAATGTCTACTGCCTAGAGACGCAGGTGGGATGCAGGGGATGGACTCCTTGCTCCTGCTGTGTCGGGTCGACACGCTGTTGTGTGTGGGAGCGGCATGTTCATGCACAGTGTGCTGATGTGTTCGCGTCCAAACGGATTGTAACCGCGTCGGCTCAGCCAAAAGCTTGCACTCGCTAGACTGGGAGTACATCGAAAAGCGATTCGAGGCCGCACTAAAAGTTTCACCCTTCCTTCGGGCAGTCCGGCTGGCTGCCCGTAGTTCTTCGCCCGCACGACATAGCCTGACTAGTTACCCTGTGTGCTCCAGTCAAACACAGCAGCACTAAAGGGCTCATTCCCCTGACCCCGAAAGAGCCCCCATTTCTGCAGCGATGGGAAGGACGAGTGCGGAGAGGCTGCTAAAATCTCAGGGCCTAACCAGGCTGCGCAAATTGAGAAGGGCTAGGATGACGATCTGTACTTACAACGCCCGAACGCTCGCATCGGAAGCATCCGTCGAGGACCTGATGATACAAGCGAGATCATGAATGACACCGTTGGACTGACCGAGACGAGAAGACGCCACCCTCTACACACCGCCTACGACTCCGGAGAAGAGTTATTCCTCAGAACATCTATTAGGGGGGGGGGGGGCCAAAAGTAATGAGACACCCCACGCCGTGTCCATATATCTCGTGGCTGGAGTCTGGTTTCGTGCTTGTTGTATTTGTATGTTTGTATGCTACTTACTGAAGCCCATCTGAAAAGTTACCACTTCCGCTCTTTCCAGAAGCATGCAAAAAACCCCAGCCTGTCTCATGCCGAAACCCCAGTCTGACGAGTCGACCTGTGTCGCTCAAATCTCCCCCAATTCCCAACCCCGAGCAGCCTGGGCTCAATATTCACGCAAGATGAGAAGTACGTCTTCTACCTTAACCCTGCCAAGCAGCGAGTCTGGGTGAGGCCTGGTGAATTGTTACCGACCTTCGTTCGGCGAGATGTTCACGGCGAGAAGCATCTTTGGAGCTTTTGGGTCTGCGCCCATGGATCGGTTTACCGGAAGCTGTTTCCCAAGAGCACCGCGATGAACTCCAAGGCCATGGTGAACGAAGTAGAGGAGATGGGCCGGCGACTCGCTCTTATTCATTCGCAGCGCTTCAAGAAGGTTCTCCTCTTCGACAACGCCGCACCCCATCGGGAACAAGTAAGCACGGATAAGCTTGGCCAGCTGGGCTACGTTCACATGCCTCACCCACCGTATTCGCTGGACATCTCTCCATGCAACTACCACTACTGCTTGACTTCCTAGTCGGAAGGGACACAAAAACCCAAGCAGTCCTTGACAACCATATCGAGCAGTTGATCAACACCAGGCTCAAGCAGTTCTGTAAGGATCGGATCAGGAAGTTGACCGAGCGATGGCAGCAAGGTCCTTGCCCTTAATGGCAAATACACTCTTCAGCATCGTTGAGATGTAATTGAGTTATAAGGAGATAAAGATTTTTTTTCATTTTGTCTCATTACTTTTGGCCCCCCCCCCTAATATAAGGAAGATCACTCCTTCTACAAGGTGATCGTCGGCGATTTCAACGCCAAGATCGGGCCACAAAGATTTCCGGAAGAGATTCATTCGTAACCCACGGTTTGGAGTGGAACAAGCAAGGCGAGAGACTGTCTGAGTTTATCATGTCGATCATCACCATCCATAAAAACTCACAGTTCTAGGAACCTCCTGGGAATCCCCCGGTGGCCAGCTCCACAACGAGACCGACCACATCATCTTCAACCGCAAGTATTGCATGACCGACGTCTCCGTTGCTCCCAATTCTACACGGGATCGGACCACCACCTCCTTAACGCGAGGTTCCACTTTTCGCGTCAAGGAGAAATAGCCGCAAATTTCAAGAAGAGTAGTCCCAGAAGGATAATCATCTGGGACCTCTACTCCTCTATCGGCGGCCTTTGGGAGATACCGTCACAGACAACATCACAAGGAGTATGACCGATTCTTTCACCATCTCTGCGACAGCGCTATACGAGCCGAGAGTTTGAAGACCACCAAGGTCTGTTTCCGGAAACGCTCAAGCTGATTCGCCAGCGAGGAGCAGCACGAGCGTCAAGCAAGCACCAATTAACGTCCGAGCTTGCGAAGCTATGCGGAGCAGCGATAAAGGAGGATCTTAAGGGGAGAAGGGCGTAGGTGTTAGCAGAAGGTGATGAGGCAGGGTTGAGCATCCGCAATGCCCGCCGGAACTTCGCCAATTTCAAGCGCAGGATGACCGCTCTCCGACGCCCTGATGGAACCGTTACACCTTTCAAAAGGCAAAAGAACAAATAGGAAGGTCATCTACGACTTTTACTCCGATCTCTTCGATAGTTACGTCCACCTGCCCCATGCTATCTTCTGCAGGATAGATACGTCGTTCCCTCTGTTCTCATCTCCGAGATCCAACACGCCATCTCATCGGTGAAGAACCGTACAGCACCCCGACAGGATCAGACTCAAACACCTGAAGAACCTCCCCCAGCACTCATCTACACCCTGGCGTGGCTCTTCACACGATGCCTGTCGGAGTGCATAGTTCCGTCTCAGTGGAAGACCAGCAATACTGCCTTGGTGTACAAGAAGGAAGACGTGCACGGCATTGGCAACTATCGCCCGATCTGTCTGCTGTAGTCTACAAGCTGTTCACTCAAGTCATCCTGAATAGGATTAGCTGAACGCTGGACGAAGGACAGCCATGCGAACAAGCAGGATTTCGGGGAGGATTAAGCACGATCGACCACATACACACCATTACGAAGCTCATCTAAGTGTCGTGAGAGCACAACCTGCCGCTTTGTCTTATCTACCTGAAGATCAAGACCTAAAGAAGGCATTTGACTCCTTCAGAACTGGTCCTCGAAGCCCTGCTCACTCAGGGCGTTCCTACTCAGAACATCTGATCCCTCCGAGAGCTGTACAGTGGATTCGCGACCAAGATTTCACATTCTACAGCTAAGTCGTCATCGACGTTAAGAGATGAGTTCGGCAAGGGTTATCATATTCTTGAAGCTCTTCAGCGCTACCCTCGAAAGCGTAATGCGCGAACTAGAATGGGAAGACATGAGAATGAAGGTCGGTGGGGTAACCGCACCATTTTCGGTCGCTAACATCATGCTAATAACACCGAACATCAGCCAGGCGGAGCGAATATGCTGGCCGACTTCGATCGTGTATGTGGGAACGCTGGACTGCTGCTGAATCTGACGAAGACGATATTCATGAGGAAAGGACAAGTTTGTGATGCCCCATTCTCGCTCAAAGGAACCCGAATGCTCCAGCTACGAGTATCTGGCTCGCGAAGTCAATATGGCGAACGACCAAGCGCCAGAGCTGGCAGGAGGAAACGATTGGCTTGGGGGGCTTTCAAGAGTGTCGAGGAAGTCCTGACGAAGACGGAATGTCCGACTCTGTGCCCACATATACGACTACTCTGCTCTTCCTGCCCTGACCTACGCTTCAGAGACCTAGACCATACGAAAGCAGGATGAACACACGATCAGCCTCACGCAAAAAGAAATCGAGAGAACGATGCTCGGAGTGATACGTCTAACGCACGTAAGGGAAGACCTCCGGGCTTCCGAGCTTCGTCGACGTTCCAAGATCAGAGACGCTGTCGCGTGGGACAATTCTTCGAAGATTAGGGGTGCCGCCCACGTATTGCGTTTTGCAGACACCCGCTGGACGAGAGCCGTCACCGACTGGATTCATGGATGTCAAGAGAACACCAGTGCGCCCACCAACGCGTTGGTCGGACTTCTTTGTGAAGGCTGTTAACAAACGATATGACGCTGTTCGGGTCCCCCGAGCGTGGAAAATACATTGGAGGTAGCTCTCTGGCACGCGACAGGGACGAGTGTAGACGCTGCTGGGGCCTGCACGAGCAACTCATGATCAGCGGAACGACAGGTGATACAGGTGATAGTTAGATGTAGTTAATATGTTTGCACATAATCAAGGCCTACTTCTTTCTACGTAATTTATGCGTTTTAAACCCACTTCTGCAGCTTTGTATTCCCACTCAGATCATCTCCGCAATCGCTCCAAATATGTTCTACGTTCAGAATACGTCAGCAGGTAGAATGACTCCGTCTTAATCACAGCCCACCAAGCCTTAGAGCAGAAATGGTAAGCAGTTCAGCGAGAATAGACGCACAAAGAGGCGATTGGCGGTCTTGAACTTGCACGCGCAACGGAACGAATTGGAAGCGACCCCATGTCAGACCACACGCGTACTGTCACCAGCGTTGCCAACCGTGCTGCACGCTGATTGAAGTCTACTGGCAGTGTTCAAAAACTCGGTCGACCGGTACTTTACACTCTGGCCCTGAGCGGCGTGACTTGTGCAGCCGATACAACGCTTCCTCTACCCGCCATTCTAACGATTCAAAATGCTGTGATCTATGGTCGAAAAACCGCCATTTTTTCTTAACAGAGCGAAAGAGGTGGGTTGCGGAAAATAGGAAGAAACTGGTGTTTCACAATCGGTGGATGGATCGGCGTTAACCTGCTCCTTGCTCAAGTTGCACTTACAGTGGAGCCACATTTAAGCATTTTCCCGCTCATCTGTGGTCGTCACTGGCCAATAGACATGGGATCCGAATCATGCATTTTCGGATATCCGGCCGGATTTATCCGGTTTCGGATTATCCGAAATCCGGCTCGGTCAAAAATTGCCCTCATCTGAATCATCCGAAGATCCGGGGTTTCTAAAATTATCCTCATCTGAATCATCCGAAGATTCGGGGTTTTCAAAATTGCCCTCATCTGAATCATCCGAAGATCCGGTGTTTTGAAAAACGCAATGATTCGGATAAAATCGGATAAAATTCGGATAATAGGAGGTTAGCGCGCCTTGCTGACAAAGTTTGCGCCATTGATAGCCTGACTTCTTCGGGCAGATTTGCAATCAATTGGCGGGAATTCTCTCACAAGGGAATGGTCTGATAGCGTATATCTAGATGAGGGAGTCATTCTATTAAATAGGAATAATCGCCACCCCTCAATTAGCATAAAACGTGTTTCATTTTTGCCAAGTCGTTAAATCCAAGGAGTGGGAGTTTTTGAAGTCACAACTGAACGGCGCATCACGAATTTGGGTTCTTGTACGACCGCGATGCCTCTGCCGGCAAGCAGCTCGGGGCGCAATGGGTAGTGACGATGCTTCATGGGAGGAAGGTCGGGATTCGATCCTAATGCACTGCTGCATTCCTGCTTTTTAAATGATTGGTGGAGATTTGAGGGATTCTGACGTCTATACCATTTTCAGATGTTTTCTGCGCATTTTCCAGCTGCATGCTGTGGTACTCAACATGATGATGCATAAATATTCAACACCAGTGATACACAGGTACAACGTGCATAAAGCAGCCCTAGACACAATGGGCAGGGTATAAATACTGTTGGCTCCTCTCAGTCTGTTTCTATACATCGGCCAATGATCTCGGGTAAAACCATCCCGCTCGGATTTTTAAAGGAGACCATGATATGACGTCACATGTGATTAAAACGAGAAAGTCTGTGGATCCATGAATTTGACCTAAATGGCATCAATACACTCTTTCTCTCATCTTTGCCTGTCATTGGAAATCAGAGGTCTGCTGGAGGTTCTCTAAAACCTAACACCAACAAAGTCGCCGATGCTCGAGTGGTGATCCACTTGCTCACGCTGAAGTGTGGTCCACCTTTAGATAAGCAGCCTTCATGGGAATGGCACCAACCTTCAAGAACGGATGGCTAGCATACCCAAGGACTTCGAAGCACGTCAACTTGAATTTAACGAAGACGAACGGCTGGAAGTGGTGGAAAACCAGAAGGTTGGGATCCGCAAAATGAACTAATAGACGTGGAAAGGCTGACAAGCAGTGGACACATGATAACGTTTTCGGCTGGAACTCTTGTTTCGGAGGAAAGGGTACGTCTTCAATTGGATTTCGCCTATGGAGCCGATCTCATTTGTCCATATATGGAGCAAACTGTGAGGAGCCAGTAGCCTTTATGCGCTGCTCGTATTGGGACCAGTGCTTATGTTCCATGCACTTTGTGTCTGTGTATCACAGATGTTAAACGTTCATACATCGTTATGTTGAACAGCTTTCCAATTGAGGTTTGGTTAAAAAACCGGTCAGTAATAAACAAGTGGCAACAAAGTTGCTCTTACGGCATACATCTGGAAACACTGCACAGCAAACATCTAAAATGGTGCAGATGTCAGAATCACTCAAATCAAACAATAAGTTGAAAAGCAAAGATGCAGCAGCGCTCGTGAGGCGCCGATTCCACTGTAACTTCAAGGATCCTCTACTCCTCGGGCTTATCGATTTGGCAAAAAAGAAACACATTTTTCTACTAATTGAGGAGTGGCGATTATTCCTATATGGTGGGATGACTCGCTCTCTCCGTTCAGACATACGCTTCAGACCCTTCCTTTTTCAGAGCACGAGAAATTTCTTGCGGGCGTTTCGGAATCGTTTCATTATTGTCCTTTAAATAACATCGCTGTGCATTACCAACTCACTATTGGGTTGGTATTGGCTCTTTGGGGTCTTGAAGCTGCTTTTTTTCTGTTCTGGAAGCGCAAAATAGCTTTGCGGAGGGCTCCCCTCGTAAGGCAGCCAAATGCGAGATCCTTTACGTAGCGCTGGTGTTTTCCACTCAATTGGTGAACTAAGCTAGGCCAGATATAATGTAACTGGGCATTCATGTGCCTTGCTACCAGGGCATATAAACATTTAATTCACGGTAAGGCGCTCCAACCTGCTTTTCGCGCTCATGACTTCAATTGGTCAAGGAAATAAACGCGGAGTTACTGATAAGTTCCGTTTTTAAGAGATTGCGTGCCCCTATTATATCACTTATCCGGTTGTATCCGAATCGGATATCCGAAATCCGGCTCGGCCGAAAATAGCTCTATCTGAATCATCCGAAGATCCGGGGTTTCTAAAATTGCCCTCATCTGAATCATCCGAAGATCCGGGGTTTCCGAAATTGCCCTCATCTGAATCATCCGAAGATCCGGGGTTTGAAAAAATGGCCTATCTGAATCATCCGATTATCCGGAAAATCGGTGTCGGATCCAATGTCTACTGGCCAACCAATGCGCAGGCAATCTTCATCGTTTCCACTGATTTTGGTCCCCCACGAACTCCACCCTACTTCGGTGCGGGCTTCCTGCTGAAACTGATACCTTCTGCCACTAGGTGTGAGTGTGACACATTTCCGCCGTACAGAAGTTGAAAAAAGGCAGTGCTCCACCATGAATGATGGATGCATTGCTCTACATGATTGTTCACTACCATAATGTCTTGTACAGATTATTTCCTTTGCAGATAATCTTTCTTCCTTTACAGCTGATTAACACTATAATACTGATCGCAATAGCTGTTTTTGTCCTTATTATTGGTGATACGCACCTGCTTTCGGTCGGTACGTTTCGTGACATCACTGTTGGTTCTTACTGAGAAGAGAAAATCTACTATTCTACTATTTCCTGTTTATTATCGAATAAAGAATCCACAAGCATGGACTAAAGGATCCGCCATGTTATTGGCGGACTTTTGGTTCACACTTATAGATGAAATTGGTGCAGTGCGCTTTGGGGGAGCGGGCAGTAGCCCATGAATTTCCAGCTCCTTGAACAAAGCACTCGAACGCGGTGACGACGAATTTCCCACATTGTACACAACCTGTACTCAACGTACGCGTGCGATGCAAATCGTATCGAGAAGGGCGTAAGTCGAACGCTACGTCACACGTGAACTAAGCAGGTAAAATGTGGGAAATGTCGTACTTGTGTTTGAGCTCTGATGGGCTACCCCCTCTAACGCGCATTGCGGCCACAAAATTTAGAGGAGTTCATCCACATTCTGAGTGAAAATCAGGAAGTCTTATGTCTGCCATTGCATGATTTCAAGAAACTACTTTCCGTTCAGTGTTGTTACCTGTTTTTGATTGAGTTCGTTGGCATTTTATTCTACCGTTGTATTTTCACATATTCTAGAGGTCCCTGTCTTAAATAAATAAATAAATTTACGAGCTGTCAAACTTCCATTTGCCGACTTTGGGGATGGAAAGGGGGCAAATTTTTATTTTAACGGAAAATACCCCGTATAGTAAAGTTTAAGCGGATTCCTACTTTCCTCCTCATTTTCCTCCTCCACCCACACCTACTGTAATCTGCCTTAATAGACCGAAAATTCAGTTTAAATCGGAGTTTGGATGACGAATTTTTCCCACTTCGGCAACTTAAGAATGTGGATTGCGTGTTTAACACTGAAGCCATCTCACCTAGTTATGTTGAATTCCTTTAATGGAACGATTCTTATGAAGTGACACAGAGCATTCCTTTCAACTTGAGAAAACTGCTGCACATTACGTAATTTCGTCTCGAATTGTTTCAGCCGGTATTATATTGGTTGCCTTTTTTGTACTAATTATTGTCTGTGAGTTGCTTTCACACTTTACATTTTTCTTCGTTTTTTCAGCCTCTATGCTTCCGCCCACAATGTATTTGATAGCTACGGGTTATTCACTCGCACAAGCATAAATTTTTTGAAGGCCTAAGGCCTTTGTTATACCATCGCTCACCCCACGCGAAGGCTAATGATCGGCCTTTGTCATACCATCGCTCACCCCGAGCGACGCCCAATGATATGCTCCCATATCGATCGGGCGGGGCGATGGAATCGATATGGGTGCATATCATTAGGCGTCGCTCGAGGTGAGCGATGGTATGACAAAGGCCATAAGTTCCCATATCGATCGCTCGAAGCGATGAATCGATATGGGAGCTTATCATTAGGTTTCGCTCGGGGAGGGCGATGGTACAACATAGGCCTAATTACATGCTCCCATATCGATCGGGCGGCGCGATGGGATCGATATGGGAGCATATCATTAGGTGTCGGGTGTTCCTAGAGACGCATGCCCTTTTCTCTTTTCGTTAGGTCTATGTTATACTTCGGCGACGCGTCGGCGACGCTGTGTTGCGCGGGCTGCTACGCACTGCGTAGCAACCCGTGTAACACTGCCGCCGACGTCGCCGACAACAGCTTCGCCGAAGTATAACATAGGCCTTAGTGTCTATGCTTTTCATCTGGGCGCCCTCTTTGTCAAGTGCATGGAATAAATAAATAAACAAATAAATAAATAAATAAATTTAATAGAGGCAAAAATTTTAATATAAACCGCTCCATCTGGTCATGCACTGCACTGCGGTGATTACTTGATTTGCGTTACAGAGCAGCCTCTCTACTTTTTGAAAAAGTGTTTCATGAAACCTGGAAGCAAAACTACTGCAAACTACTGCACCAGGATTTGCATATCCCCACTAGTTGAGAAGTTACTTGGATCAGACGGCATGAAGATTCTTAGGATTAGTGCAGTCATTGACCAAATTATATGGTCCGATTTTTTGACTTTTATAACTGAGTCTCACGAAGACGTGGAATGGAAGATCTGGGTGAAGTTAACTATCCAGATTTGGGACAATTTTGGAAAAACCATAATGTAAATGCAGCAAAAGCTTTCAAGTTTTAGCAAATCACTTCATTGGTCGCAAGATAATGTATCTCCAAAACATTGGGCCTACACAGGTCTACTTTGAAGACATTGTGGTCGGGGTCCTATAGACAATTTTAGGTTGATAAGATTGTATTGAGGGTGAATGTTAAATATGTTCAAGATGGATCAGTTCCAAAATTCTACGATATAACTCATCAAAAATGCTATTGCTTTTCTACGCTCAAAATAATTTCTCACTTCCAATAACTTGTAGCTTTTAAGAGGATCCTGTGGAGAATTCGCAGAAGGTGACGTGGAAGATTTTTAAACATAGTTGATATATCGTACTAGTGATGATAATAAATTGGGCGCGAGGAGTGCAGTCAAAGGAGATCCGCACTGTCACATGCACCCGATTCCGGGTTGTCGAGGCGGTTTTTCCTCCAGACTAACTAAGCCCTCCATACCTCCATGTCGGCTAGTAGATACCAGACTTGTTTGGGAACGATAAAACACTGACAGGCTTAGGCCTATGTTATACTTCGGCGACACTGTTGTCGGCGACGTCGGCGGCAGTGTTGAGCGGATGCTGCGCAGTCCGTAGCAGCCCGTGCAACACTGTCACCGAATTCGCCAACAAAAGCGTCGTCGAAGTATAACATAGGCCTTATCGGGTGGTCATTCTAGATATGTATTCAAATTACACCGACGACAACCCGTAAAAGTAGAGTAAAAATCAATCTCAAAAGTTATTGATTAACGCCGTCCGTTATCCCTATCACTTATTGAAACAATTCAATTAGTGTTAAGAATATAAATATCATCTATATCGGCAATTGTTACACCAGCGTTAGTTGCGGACTTCACCCGCATTCGACGCTGCACGGGGGCGGGCCACTCTATGCTAGACGGCTTCTCAGGCTTCAAATCTAGTAAGCCACACGAGGTACGTAACCCAGGTGGAGTGGCGTTCGGGCCAAGGGGACGAGGGGTAGAACGCTCGCCCCCTCAACCATAACCCTTACCAATGTCGAACATCGCTAAGGATGCTTCCTCACTCAGCGTTGCGCCTCCTGCGCATATGCCGATATCACAAGGCATGATTGGCATTCGGCTTACCGGAAAGTTCTTGCCGTTGTGAGCGACCGGTTTTCGTTCGTTTATTTCTCAACTCATAATCAGCTTATTTCGTATTTTTATATAACGTCTAGTAAGGAGTTGTTCGCTGATGGAATAATTTGTGCTCGACCCTCTGCTCAATATTTGTGTTTCTTGGAAGGCTTATTGAAGTATGACGAAAGGGCAATTCCGAACGATATTTTATTCCTATTTGAAACTAAGCCAATCGTCGTCGGAACAGCCTGGCAAATCAACCATGGGTGGGGCTTAATAGTCTTTGAGGAGAGATCGTGCAACGGTTTGTAGAGAAATTTCCTTCTGGACGCTTTTACCTTGCAGATACACCCTGAAACGGCAGACATACACCAACCCAGGACGACGATTTGAAGGCCTTGGCAGAATCTAATACATCGCAAACAGTCCATGAGATTGCGGAAGTTCGAAGAGTCCGTAAAATCACATTGGCGCGTTTCGAAATCCGTCCTTCTTTGCTTCTCCGGAATTAATACTGCCCGTTATTGGATGGAGTCGATATGTGTGACGAAAAGTGGGTTCTATACGATAACCGAAGACGATAGTGGGCTGATGTGGCACTGGCACATCCCAACCCCCTGGCACTTCCCAAGGCCAAAATCCCACCAGAAAAGAACGATAACACTGTGGTGGCCGGCGGATGGCGTGATTCACTGCAACTTTCTGGAAACTAGTCAAACCATTGCAGCAGTGTCCTACAGAATCGACAAGATGAACAGAAAATTGCGTGAGCTGTAGCCAGCACTAGTTAACAGAAGAGTCCCATTCTCCTGCCCTACAACGCTCGCCCACTCTTTTGGTAAATCACCATGCGAAGATTGAAGAACTATGATTTGAGGTTCTGCCTCAAGCGCCATACTCAACGGGCCTTGCGCCAAAGGACTATTACTTTTTGGACACTCAGAACTTTCTCGCTGATAGAACCTTAGCAAATAAGAACAAAGCAGAGAAGGAAAGACCCTCCTAGAATTAGTCCATCTAGAGCACTCCTTTTTCGTTAATGAAATTACTGAACTAGTATCGCGTTGAAAAAGTAGTGCGCTGATTCGAGAGGTACTTATTTCAAGTGAATCCGGTTAGTATTGAGAATGTTTTGATCGTTTGAAGTGGACAAGTCAAGACCGCCAGAACATTCTGACTAACACGATACTTTTACAAAGGCTGGAGAGTGCAGATTCATCGAAAAAGAATCGCGTTCCCCTTTCATACCTACGCTTCACACCCTTAATTTGTTTGTAGGTGCTCGGCGTTTTTTATTGTAAGTCAGCATTCAGACTTAATGCAAGGGTGTACATCCACTTGATCCATGCAGTTGTATGCAGTTTTTTTTTTACGGTGCGGTTGTAATAACCTGTCGTAATATCTTTTCTACTCGTCGCACAACTGGACTGGGTTGCAAAACGTTGTCACCGAAATGTAAGAGATATATGTAGGCACGAAAGCTGGCAGAACTCCAGTCCCAGATGTGGTTATCGCTGGCATAGCGAAGGGATATGCAGTGGACAAAGAATATAGGGAAGCCGCTGACGGGACCATACGGCAAAGGTCGAATGAATGTCTCTTGGCTCTGCAATCGAAAGATACCTACTAGATGAAGAATAAAGAGGGACTATAGAAATGATGAAGCAGGAAGGTTATTCAGAGATATCTATCAAGGGCGGTCAAGTCACGATACAATGGCGAAATCGTCCTTAGCGGCGTAAATAAATAAATAAATAAATAAATAAATAAATAAATAAATAAATAAATAAATAAATAAGTCGACAGATGCTCATGAGATAGAACGGAGAACTCGCTTACGGAGACCGATGAACATAGTCAAAACGGATGACTTTGCGGTCCAAATCTTTGTAGCCGATAGCCCGTGCATTTGAAAGCAAATGTTTCTGGCAGCTCAACACTGCGATTAGGTCCCCATTTACAATCCACCATTCCATTTATAACTTTAAAATCACCCAATAGTGTCTGTATAGAAAAGGATAAAGGATGGTGTTAGTCAATTACTTTGTGGGACGTGCCACACCTCCCAATGAATATTGTGGAGACAATCAAAATACGTATTCAGACATTACAATGACTTTCGGTGGCCAGCCGGAGCAACCAATTCAGCAATCTCAAACGGATGGATTGAAAGCTTGGTTAGATGGGACCAAACCCTAAATCTTGATTAGAGGTGCACGCTAGAGCCTGTACCTCTACTGCCATAAGAACATGGTTTCTTACCCAGTGAATTTCATGAAACGGTTTCGGAAAAATCAATAGAATTGCTTAAATAACTGGTATTCGTGTTCTAATATTTATTGTCTACCATTAGAAATGTGATAAACCACACTAATTTTTCGTTGTGTTTCAGTTTCTGCGTGCATTTGCGCTGCTGCCAATACACTTCGAAAAGTATATTGAATCAGGATGACTACAGAAACGTCAATGATCTTTAGCAGATTGCAAGTAAATATACTTGCAAGTGTACCATTTTTTGATTGGAATAAATTTATGAGGAATTCTTGTTAAGGTCAAAGGACTGTAGTAAGAAATCATGGAATCAACAATATAGGTCTCTCCCCCAGCCAAGCACTTTCGGTATACTTTACGCGAACTCATATGATAGTGCAAAATCGTGCTTAGACTACATCGGCTGCATTTTTATTTACACGTCTCGGTATTCGCAGGCACACTGTGAGCACCGTCTAGTGGTCATTTTGTGGTTTCTGACCGAGAGGAGTGGTAGTAACATCAGGGCAAGTGTTTCCTCATCGGCGACAGAGGAATACTGAATTCTGTTCGACAGAAAATTTGTCTCTGATCAGACCGATTACCGTATTAGCGAGATACGAATTTTTCTTTTTTTCAGATTTCCATTGTGCCGAATCACGCGATAGAGCTCTCGCAACAATGAAATAACTGAGATCTCCTGTTATCTCTATCTTCTACCACTATATAATTGAGTTCGCTCCCCGCCTGAAGATGATGAGACGTATCTCACTCAGGTTAGAAACCTGGCTGAGATACGTCTCGTGGGCGGCGCTCAATCTCATGGAACCCCTTGCGACGCCTCTGCGTACCTCGCGCGGGCAACGTTTGCCGTTCAACATGTGATGTTGTTGCAGCAGAGGAAGCGCATTCTCCTACTGCTTGACACAACGGCGTCTGCGCACGTTTCTGAGTGCCTGAATCCAAAGACGGGTTCCCTTCGTCGCACCACAACCGTCTGGAGTCAGAAGAGGAAACACCGTCCACTATATCTATCTATCTACCCCTATAATTGAGTTAGCGGTCGATGACGTTTGAATGATCTAACCTAAGTGAGATACGCCTCATCATCTACAGCGCGGGCAAAATTTGCTATTGAACGTGGGATGTTGTCGCAGCAGGGGAAGCACAGCGCTTTGCTGCATAACACAACAGCACATACGCGCGTTTCTGAGCGTCCATACTCAGAAGCCGACTCCGTGCCATTAGCATTAAAAGACCAATAAAGGGGTAAGAGTAGAAGGGGACTTCGAGGGTGGAAAACCGACAGCGACCAGGAGGGAGCGACCTGGAGAAATCATCGGGGGTCGATAGCGGGAACAATGAAGCAGGCCAGGAGGTGGCACCAAGAAAGGTTCATGCAGTGAGGAGGGACCAGTAGGGAGTTAACAATCAGAGGGGGGGGGCAGTAAGGAAGATCAGCAAGGGGATCCATTACCAGAAAAAGAGACCGGATTTAGAAGATGTGACACCGATGTCGCACAATGGGCGTTCGCTCGCCGTCGTCGTGTCGTGAGCGTGGGAGGGCTACTTATTAGGTTGTAACGAATTAAATGGCACTGGCTCGCGCCATTTTTTGGCGCGTCTTTACACGTTTGATCAAGAACAAACCGTAACATGTGGCATATCCTTTAGAAGCGCAAACTTTGCTCTACCGGAGAGTACCAAATTTCTATGTAAAAATGGGAAAACGTTAGAGTTTTAGTGACTTCTTTGCAGATGGACAAAAGGGTAATCCGAGGCATTTACTTGTATGAATTCAAGCTGGGCACTACAGCTAATGAGGCGGACGAGAAGATCAACGCCGCATTCGGTCAAGGATGCTCCACAATTCGGACGGCGTATCGTTGGTATCAGAAGTTTCGGAATGGAGATGAGAGCTTGGAAGAACATGAAGGTCGTGGGAGGCATAGTGATGTTGATGAGAACAAGCTGAGAGATGTGGTAGAGGAGGATTCACACAAAGGTACCAGAGAGATAGCAAAGGTTCTTGGCGTCAGTCGCAACACAGCTGCCCGGCATCTGAAGGAAATTGGAAAGACCAAAAAGCTGGAAAGAGTGCCTCACGAGTTGTCTGAGGAGCAAAGAAACCGACGATACGAGATCTCATCCGCACTGATTCTACGGAACGAAACGGACCCATTCCTTGATCGCATCGTGACTTGTGACGAGAAATGGATAATGTACGACAACAGGCGATCGGCACAGTGGGTGGACAGCGATAAGAGCCCCAAGGTTTTTGCGAAGCCAGAATTGCACCAAAAGAAAGTAATGGTGACAATATGGTGGTGTTCGCTGGGAATTATTCACCACAGCTTCCTTCCTCCCGGTGAATCCATCACGGCAGAGAAGTACTGCATTGAAGTTGAAGAAATGATGAAAAAGTTGAAGGATATCCTGCCGGCCTTGGTAAACCGAAGGCAAGTTCTCCTTCCGCACGACAATGCTCGCCCCATGTAGCACGAATAACCTTGCAGAAATTGAATGAGCTGAGCATTGAAACTCTACCACATCCTCCGTTTTCTCCTGACCTCTCCCCAACAGACTATTTCTTCAAGCACCTTGGCGACTTCTTGGTAGGGAAAATATTCAAATAGAAACAGGATGCCGAAAGTGCGTTCGAAGATTTCGTCAATTCCGGAACTTCTGTTTTTTATGCTACTGGGATAAAAAAGCATGCGTCACGTTGGCAAAGATGTGTAGAATCAGAAGGTTTTTATTTCGATTAATAAACTTGCCTACAAGCCGAGATATTAACTGTTTAAATTTACAGTGGTTCAGTGCCATTTATTTCGTTACAACCTAATAATTGGGGTAGATTAGTAAGGAGGATCCCGAAGGGGGGAAGGAATCTACCTGGAAGAACCTGGAGGCGGGAACAAGACGGGAAACCAACAAGAAGGGAGCCGTCAGGGAATTCATACGGAGAAGAAGAATCTGCCATATGCTCTTCATGCTCGACACAGCGGCAACCGCGCAAGCTGCTGAACTTCTGGATCCAGAAGACGGGTCCACTACATCGCGCAACAAGCGTCCTGATTGTGAGTACGTCGTTACCGACGTCTGTCGTGAGCATGAAAGAATCACTAAGGGGGTGGTGGAGATGGGCAGTAAGGGTGGACCAGGAGAGCGACCATTAAGGAAAGGGACAACTTGGAGGAGGGGCCATGACGGGGAAACCAGCAAGAAGAGACCAGTAGGGGGTCAATAGTGGAACAAAGAAGTGGTCCAGGAGCTGGGACCAGGAAGATGGGGAGGGAAGACCAGTAAAGGCGGACCAGCAATTAGACCCAGTAGTGTGCGCATTGCACAGCGATGGCAATCGCTGCAGCTGTGTCGGTCCGCAAAAGGCGGGCGTGGCGAGGTCGGCAATTGGCTAGATGAGGGATTCCGACGCGATTGTCGCGGGAGCAAATCGGAGGTATGCCAGATGCGTATGATGAAGGTAGCGAAGTAGTGAACGGCTTGATGACGATAAAGTACGCACCAGGCCTAGATGTTAGCGAATTTTATGATTTACAAAAACTGCTTTCCATAGGTCGGTGACGCTGTAAAGTCGCGCGAAGCGCGCAAGTGCGAGACACGCCGTTAGGCGTGTCGGAGCACTTGTCTATAATAAATGAATTATTAAAAGAACTAAAGAAACTATGGATAGCACTAACATGTGCGACACGGTTCTTCGCCTAATCATAATTTTCATTGAGATAAAATAGGGAAACAAGGAATGTTGGGTTTATGAGCCGTCGATGATAATCTTACCAATGGCAAGAAGCATCAGCCCAATGTTTTGTGATAATCTGTAATTAGGCATCAGATAGTCCTTCATGTTGTTTGTTTCGTTTTGTGCTTCTGCTACTTTTTCTTGAATTACACACACGAACCCGACAACAAATGCTGCCCTTAGGGTCTAACCCTATATCCCGGCAACCTCGTCCACATTGAGCGATAGACACATCCTTGCTGGCTTTGGTAGGGTACCTTCTTCGCGCCCTAACCCCACTTTCAACCTGTTGTTAAATGTGGAAGAGGCTGGTTTTGTTGTGTGGAGCGATATCGCGCCTCCATTAAACGATGCTTATCTCGCTGAGGAAGGCTCCGTTAAATGCTATCCCGATATGACCTCTTTGGTAGGTTCTCAATTACTTTTCGAAGTCTTTCTCACTATCACCTGATTCGTGAACAAGATCGACAAGCATTGACTTGACCCATCATCATGACAAGCTCATTGCTCTTCGAATTTCCTCGTAGACTGCTTTTTATTCTTCTCACAACTTTCACTTTTTTCAGCTAACTGTTCCCAAGTACTGCATATTTTATCCAACTCGTGTGATTGGTCGTCTTGCTGTGTGTTTCTTCGGGGGCGGTCAGGAGATACACTAGCCCCTGCTGTGGGGGGGGGGGGGGTGCGATCTTCCTGTCATCTTGCCTCACCCAACCCCCTAGGCTTCACCAAGAGTCTAACGGCTGCTTTACGAAACCTTTGACACGCAAAACAAAAGTTTCCGGTCCGTAGAACAGCGGTATACCTCCTATCGCGCTGCCTGTTTCTTCCTCACCATTCTCTTATACACTTACGGGAGACGGGTCGGGGCATTGCAGATAGGAGCACTTGTACTCACTCTTTCTAGTGTAGAGGTCGAGAAAAATTGCGACAGCGCCGTCCTCCGGCGTTGCCGCAGTACGGCGCCGTCACAGCACATTCCAGTCAGGACCTACTCGCATAGAAGGAAAGCGCGCTCCGGTGAAGGACGCGCGCCTACAGGAAGAAATCAGCTGAAACTCTCAATTTGTGATCGTCGTCATCAGCTTCCTCGAACTTTAACCCCCTTTATAGTGCATTCTTTGCACCGTAGCACGTAATTCTTGCCTTCTTTAATTTTGGGACTGTCGTGTCGAAATAGATGGAGTTTTGTTGAGATGAAGGTTTGTCGGAATGGCTGAGGTTTAACTGGGGTGAAAGTTGGCAACTTTCTCTCATTGGAGACGCTGATATCATGTTTTGTTGTAAGTTGGAGCTGGTCACCCTTGAACGATTTCGTACTTCAACTGAATGTGCTCGGTAATGAAACGTATTGAATCTTCCCATGCTTTACAAAAACACAAACGAAATCAATGTAAATAACGTACAAAACACGAGAATGTATTGCATTTGTGAGCTAGATCAGAACGTTTGGAATTGATTAGAACGTGAAGTGCCTTGTATTGCATCTGGCATACAGGTTTATTGCTGGTGTTTTAAGCTGTTTTTAGTATATTTAACTGTTATCTGTTTAAGCTACTCGAAGACAATCTATTCTCGGTGCAAATCTAGTAAGGGGATCCTCCGTAACTAGATTTGCACAGAGAATGGTGCTTTTTAGGTCTTCTCCCAACTAGGAACTCGGAAACTGGGTCTCTCTTGGCAACTGGGTTGGCGTAACTGTTTTATTTCTACATTTTGTCTACATTTTGTTGACCACTTATTGTACTTCATTGTCTCGAGAAATCGTTTAAGAGCGGCCGCCATCAACTAGGATTGCACCCATGTTTTTCTTCCTTACAAAAGCACTATTTTTAATTTGATGAATTGTTCTCCGTGTACTTTCTTTCCTGCTTGCTTCGCTTCTGTAACTCGAACTCTTCGGAATGTCAAAGAGATTTTAAATCACTGACATTTTCAGATCACCACCAAAGTGAAGTAGCCGTTGGAATTGGACATATTGCTCATTTTGAGCAGTGCTTGTGCTTGCCATTGGATAATATTTTCCGGTATTCAGTTTTAACCGGACCAGCAAGCATTCATTCGCCCAAGGACCGCATAAAGGTGAGCGTGTTAGTTTCGGCAGTTGTGTCAGCACTTCTTGAAGCTGCACAAAGAGAATTGGTTTATGTTGAAATGTTTCGGTTGTGACAAGTTTTAAAGTGGTATCCTTTGATACGGAATAATTAGGTGAAGGACTTGGCAGACTTTCGAGAAACCAACGTAAACAGAGTGCAAAACGAAGACAAGGACTACTCATTTTCAATAACAAGAGAAGATTAATCTTTGGCTCATAGAAATTATAGCTTTCGGAACATTTTAGTGATAGGGTTTAGGGAATCGCCTCTACAATCCGACTACATAGTATCACGTTTCCGCAGTATCGCCACACGCTCAGTAACCAAGTGCATATTATGCCATTGACACATCGACACTTGAACACAGCGCTCTGAAACAAGAATGTTCCAGAGCGCCGTGGTCAAGTGTCGATCGATACGAGGCGGCGAGTTCTGCTGTGTCGACCCGTGCTGATCGCGAAGCGAAAGCAGCTCTCCACTACCCACATGTTTTGGAATAGGAGCAAACACGTAAGGAAGAAAACATTTGCCAGAAAAGGGACTCAGGGAAATCAGCAGGTACGTTCGTGTCATGTCCCCGTTAGCTACATAAAGCCAGCTCATGAACTCTTCTTTCAGTGCTGTCGCGAATATGCGACCAATTGGACGTCATGAATCAACCTCACGGAGATCATTTCGACGTATTCGGTGAGGACCTAGCCATAAAATCCTGAAACATGTTTTAGTTATTGTTTCGAATGTCGACAATTTTTTCAAGGGATTAATTTTAGGTGCATACGTGGCGGCAATGTTGCGAAGAATCGCTGCTCGTGATCAAGATTTGGCCGACATCGCGCAGGCGGAGCTGACAGAAATTAATCAGAAATTTATGGATTCGATGAAGTCGCAGGCAACTTAAAGAAACAGTGGTGCACCTTATAGATGTGTTTTGTGGATCCTCTAGCTTTCCTCTAGCTTACTCACACGCGTTATCAAGGAAATAGAGTTTAGCACGATCTCTCTGAAATGCTCGCGTCTTTAGCTAAACGAGACTGAGATGACCGGCGACCGAATTCTATGCCGATTCTTCGAATTTTTAAAATTCCTATATTGATCTTCCTTCAATACCTATATTGTGTACAGGCTTGTAGTCTGCCAACAAACGATCTCCCGCATTTCAAACCCACCTTTTCGGCGGAATTTTTGGTGACTCAAAGAAAAAGTCGTCCTTCGTTGTTGATAATTGTTATTGTTTATTATGAATGCTAATAAAGAATAGAGCAATGTACAAAATTGTTTATTCTCCGTTGCTGACAGCAAACTAGAAAGTACTTGTGGGCAGACAAGAAAAAACGCGGACCCACAGGTACATATATCGTTTATCACGATCACCGATACTCTTGTTAGACAATTTCGGCTAACAATTGGGATACAAACGAAACTGTCATTATTCAGACACGCAATCATCAGACTTGTCTGCAGACAATACTTCACAACCCCTGAATGCAATGAAAAAGAAGAAAGTTCGAGCTACTCCGTTTCCCCCAGTACGTAACAGACAATTGTGAGGATCAAGAGGTAGCACAATCCTGGATAATGGACCAATCTTGCAACAACAGCCGAACTGAATCACATAACAATAAGTGTGACCTAGAGCTATCCACTACCTAATGTGCTGTCGAGTTCGCTCCTTTAAACGCTCTACAGCTTCTCTGGATTTCTTAAACCTCGGCAGCAACAGCTGCAGTGAAGTGTATGTAAGCTCCTCGTCTACTCGAAAGAAGTGAGAACCATTAAGCTGAAAATCAACTCGAACTATTGGAGAAATCCAGTAGGCAGGGACTGCAGAGTGAGCACTTACATTTCTTGTCGTCCGTAGCATCGCTTCATTTTTCGGATCAATAACGTGTATTCATGTGAGACTTGAGTGCCATAGAAACCAGCAAGATGAAAAATGCCGGAGCGAACTTCTTGGGCAGCAATTCGAAGAATTTCTAGAAATAGTTGCGGGTGGGGTACATATGAATATAATGACCCTTTTGCGGGGTTCCTTATAGGTAAACATGTTAAAAATTACACTCGAAATCTGATTCTAAGCAATATCTGGTAGACAGTACGACCTTGGTAGCTGGTGGAGGACAAACGTCGTCGTATATTCCATGATCGACTGTCGTTGAATCTTAGCATGACGTTGATACCAATAGGACTGTTCGAGCTGTGGAGCCAAGATTATTAACCACACTTTATTCGGCTGACGTTTCGGCGTAACCGCTTTCTTCAGAGCCTGGAAAAGTCAAGCGAGGTTAAAGTGTAAATAGTTCTTAGACGTTGATACCAATAGGACTGTTCGAGCTGTGGAGCCAAGATTATTAACCACACTTTATTCGGCTGACGTTTCGGCGTAACCGCTTTCTTCAGAGCCTGGAAAAGTCAAGCGAGGTTAAAGTGTAAATAGTTCTTAGACGAGTAACCTTTCAAACCTCGCTTGACTTTTCCAGGCTCTGAAGAAGGCGGTTACGCCGAAACGTCAGCCGAATAAAGTGTGGTTAATAATCTAATCTTGGCTCCACAGCTCGAACAATCCTATTGGTACAAACGTCGTCGTTTTTTGAAGGTGTCTGGATGCGATGAAAAGAAGCTGCTAAGGCACAAGTAGGGTCGGAGGGAGGGAACGGGGGGCTCACCCCATACTCAGTGCCCTTGGTTTTAAGCCTTGGAGAGAATCACGTGTATGTGAAGTTATACCGGAATGGCATAACTCAGTTCACCACAGAGGTAGAACACACCATTGCTGCAAAAAAAAATTCCGGTTGCAAAAAGCACAGAGCGCTGTCATACAAGGTGACCCCCCCCCCCCCGACCCTATTTGCGCCTTAGCAACTTGTTCTCCAAAGTCCCTAAATGTTCAGCTCGAATTTTAATTGATATGAATTTTAATTGATATCAATCGTCTTGTTTTAGAGTGTTCAGCTCGATTTTTTAAATGATGTCAATCGTCTTCCTTTACCTTGTGCAGGTATTTTTTCGAGTGCAAGCTTTCGAGGATTGCTAGGATGTAGGCGTCGAATGCTCGCGATTGGTGTTGGTTTGGCTTACGTTCAGTCATGTCATGCAGTCTTGTCTCCTGTTTTCGCTTACAGATTCGTGTTTTATCTGCTTGTAGTCTTGTCTCTTTTTTCGTTTACAGATCTGTGTTTTATCTTGTTTTCTATATCTGCTCTCGAATTGGGTAAGGAATGCGAGGAGGAGGTTGTTTGTTTTCTTTATTATCAGTGTGTCATCGTTTCGTTTTCTCGTGTTAGCGACTTTTTACAAGATGACCTCCCAACTTTCATAGCGCCGCACGCTCATATATTACGTGAGCCGCAAAAGCAAAATAATGAGTTTTTAAACCAAAATAGGCGCAAATAGGGACGGGATGGGGTCCTCATAAAAACGAACACTAAACGAAAAAAAAAAAGACGCGATGACACACTGACAGGAAAGAACGGGAGCAAGCAATCCTATAGCTCTGTTCTGTGCTCTCCTCCGCCAGAGCGGATGGCTGCCACTGTAGGGGTATCAATTCTAGTCCTACTTCAGCCTTTCACCTCGTTTATTGACGGTCCTCTTTAGATCGATTCGTTGATAAGCCTCAGTTTCGCACACGATGCAGCTCTTAGGAAAACCAACAGCACGTCGTCACAGCGTCCCGAAGAACACTGCCAGGAGGGCAAGGATTTGTGTAGAAAACCTCAACAAGGTCTAAGGCTAAACCACCACTCAAGGTGCCGCCGTTAACAGTTAACACTTTTTCTTAACTCCGACAATGGGCTTCATTTCACAGGAGGCTGATTTCGGTAATATCTTTGTGCGGTGGCGGCGCCCAACTCGTCCTGGCCCGACCGACCACTACTACCACTGTTCCCTGGTCTTGAATTTTTGCAAACGATATTTCCAGCACGTAAGCATTGTTGACCTCTGTTCTTTAGTTAACACCCACCCCACACTCACATACCAACACATATGGTTTTCTTAAGCTAGCGATCCTGAGTCCGAAATTCAAGGTTTCGCTTGTCGGCTCACTGGCAAACATGGCAAAGATCCTCAGCTTAAAGACGTACCCGAAGATATTGTTGCCTTCGCCACTGGTGGGTCCTCTCGATTGCAGTTCGGGATACGTAGTCTGCACATATCGAGAAGCACTTAAAATTTAGACTTCCACACGGATGCATTGGGACTGCGCGACCCTGATATTGATATACACGAGCGAGATCTCACCGCCCGGTGGAGCCTGTAAGCTTCCATGTCTCTTCGACAGCCACTGAACTGTTCCACTCCTGCTTTGGTCCAGATCACTGCACAGGTTCTGGAATACGCAATACGCACCAATGAAGAGGAGCGGTCAAACCGGCTGAAGTTGGCAAAAGTCGGATGGGTATCCTGTGCAAGGAAGGCTATTGGGTGTGCACTGTGAGTAGTGCTATTCATATTCCACTTCATGCCTTTCACACACTTCTGTTCCGAAAATGTACCCTTAGGACCGACTTACGCAGCTACCACGTTAAATCGGACGGCACGCTCGTCCCGTCAAATGTGAGAACTAATTCTTGTCTATTGCAAACAAGTGATGCACTCCTCATCTATAACTCTTCAGAAGCGCAAGCGGCCCGTGATGCTCAACACCGAAATCATTCCAAGTGAATGAAATCGCCGTCTAACACTGAACCACTGAGGACAATCCTTAGTTGCCTGCAGGGGCCGCATCTCAACAATGTCACAACGAAGAAAAATTACGACAATTATCACTTCCACATTAAATAAGCCAATTTCGACCAAGAGAGCTCAATTCAATTTGTCTAGACATTACACATCCTTGACATGGGGCCTCTCCATGCTTAGAGATCTGTTTTTGCATTGCGTCTTTTAGCTGAAAATGCTATTATTTAGAGGTCTGTTCTTGCATTACGTGTGTGACTGAAGGTGCTCTCATATATAACTTGCTGCCATATTCTCTACTCCTTTGAACTGCTCAATGCAGTCATCTGAATCACTTTGTATCTCTAGCTGCTGCTCCCAGCTAGAGCTGTAGCTGATTTTTTTATTTGTTCAATTATTCCGTTAATCGAATTAAAAAATGAAAAATGAAAATGAAAATGAATTGATTTGTCTGTTTTTCTACCGCAAAGCCAATAAAACACTTTAGATAAGATCTACTAACAAGGAAACAGTTTGAACGGTACGCCGGAACGGCCAGAACGAGTACTATAGGAAGAATCCCCGTCCTCCAAATAGGAACAGAACATGTTTTGTTTTTGTGCAATCCTTGAGGCAAACGAGTACGAGGGTGTAATGTCCACAGAGCGAGCTCTTCATGGCAGCGCAAGATCCCGGTGCCGTGGGCTGGGTGGCGCAGTGGTAGAGGGCACACCTCATGTTCGTGGGGTCTAGGGTTCGGTTCCCATGCTACGGCGTTTTTGTGCTTTTACCATAGTACCGGGATTCCATAGAGATTTCCATATCTGAACTTGTTTTTGGAGTTTGCTACGGTAAGACGCTTTTATTACTTAATACTTGTCGACATCTCCTAATTCACCAGCAATGTCCAAACCCCACTACTCCAATAAATTGTTCTCATTGTCAGTGTAAGAAATTTTGACGCAAGAACAACATGAAACAGCGGCAGAAAGCTATAAAATGCTTCAGATGCAATGTATTAGTGTCGGTGAGGTGAATACCATTGGTGTACTCACAGTGTAGGAGGGGTCCACATGATCTTCAACATACCACCACCTACCACCTCGATCAATATTTTCGTTATCTCTGTTATGCTTTCAAAGTCGGGCGGTTATAACAAGCTGTCGCCGCCAGCACTGACTCTACAATGTCTGCTAACTCTCGAGTGGTCATTCGCCTATTGACACTGAAATGCGGATCTCCACTGGATGCTGTCCCTTCGAGAGACGAAATGAAGCTGACAGAAAGGATAGCAAGAATCCTACGGGATTTCGAACTGCGACAGCTGGAAATCGACGAAGAGGAGAAGTTGGAGGTAGTGGAAGAAGAGGACCAAGAGTTCAACCAGAATAGGATTGTGCCGGAGTCACGACACCACTAACCAGTGAAGGCACTATCACGTTTTCGGGAGGACAGATCGTTTCGGTGTACAAGGTTTGGCTATACTATAATTGCTATGCTATACAAGTTTGAGAACTGGGAAAGTGGGCTGTATCGCGATTCCAGGCTTGGGCTGCAGCGGAGTACCACTGGGGAGGAATTGTGAAGCCAAATACAAGTTCAGACATGGAAATTTCTATGGAAACCCGATACTATGGTAAAGGTGCAAAAACGCATCGTAGCATGAGAACCGAACCCTAGACCTCACAAACATGAGGCGTGCCACCTCTACCACTGCGCCACCCAGCCCACGGCACCGAGATCTTGCGCTGCCATGAAGAGCTCGCTCTGTGGACATTACACCCTCGTACTCGTTTGCATCAAGGATTCTCCCTATAGTACTCGTTCTTGCCGTTCCGGCGTACCGTTCAGACAGTTCCCTTGTAAGCATAAAGAGTAAAAAGCGAAAACTCAAAAGAGGCACCAACCGTGGTTTTTTACAAACCCCAGGAAAATGGGCCGTTAGGGTAACGACATTTTGAAGCCCGGATCTTAGTATGATTGAGATAAGGGCGGTTTCGCAAGGCCGGATGTCCGTTAAAAGGAACGAAATCTTGAAAAGGACGCCATCCGTGACTTATTTCAAAAGTCCGGATCATATTATGATTAAGATACTTACTTTGATACTTTGATGGCCCTTTTGTCGGCTGGAGGTCTTCTCAGCGGGGACCACAACTCTTTCAGACCGCTCGAACTCTGGCTGCTTGCATCCAGTGAGGCAGACTCCGCTCTCTGAAAGATCTTGACAATGAGTCTGCCCACCGTTGGCGGTCGTCCCAGTGGTCTTTTATGGTCTCTCGGGAGCCATTCTGTGACACGGAGACTCCATCTATCGTCCTTTCGTCGGAGCAGGTGTCCGGCCCAGCGATATTTGGACTTCTTCATGTACTGCAGCGGGTCTGCTAACTGCGATTTCTCCGTAGCTCGGAGCTTCGTAGGCCTTCTTGCCATTGCTGACGAAGGCTTGTCCTTAGAAGGCATCTCTCCAGTGCACGATGAGTAGTTTGCGTCGCTCTGGCGATTGTCTTGTTGTCGGGCCAGGTTTCCGTCGCGTAACACATCGCAGGCAGTACACAGGCGTTGAATATCGAGTCCCTGAGGCCGGGATCCTTGACCTGATCGGTGACTTCGCGAATCGAACAGAAGGCTGCCCATGCTGCGCGTCTCCTGCGGGCGATTTCAGGAGCGAGGTCGTTATCCATGTTCAGCTCTCTTCCCAGATAGACCTAGGGGTTGACCTGTTGTAGAGCGACTCCATTTAACCTTACGAGTCCCGTGTCACACTACTGGTTGACCATAAATTGTGTTTTGCACATATTCATGTCCAATCCAATCTTCATACCTGCCACATTGAGCTCGTTTTGCATTTCCTCGACTTCTGCCGTGCTGGTAGAGACGAGAACAATATCGTCGGCGAAGCGAAGGTTGCTGATCCGTTTACCGTCGATAAGGTAGCCTTTATCGTCCCAGTTAAAGTCTTTCATGGCATCCTGGAGTGCTGCTGTAAGTAGCTTGGGGGAAATCGTGTCTCCCTGCCGTACTCCCTTCCCGATAGGAATCTTAAGCTTCCGATCGAACAGCTGGATGGTAGTCGATGTGTTCGAAAAGCATTCGTCAAGAAGTCGGATGTAGGGCGATGGTATACCAGCATGCAAAAGCGCGGCGTTGATTTCCACAGAGTCGAACGCTTTCCGATAATCCACAAAGACAAGGACAAGTGGGAGGTGGTATTCGCGGCTCCTCTCGATGAGCTGTGAGACAGCCTGAATATGGTCCATGCAGGAGAAATCCTTGCGAAACTCTGCTTGCCTCACTGGCTGATGCTCATCCAAGCAACGCTCCATGCGGTTAAGCAGTATCTTGATGAAGATCTTGTACACAACCGAGAGAAGACTGATGAGTCGTTAGTTGTTGATATCATAATGCTGACCTTTTTTAAAGATTAGAACTGTTTTCGACTCCTTCCATGAGTCCGGAATCCTACCAAGTAGAAGGTAGTGGTTGAAGTGGTTGGCAAGAAGTGAGCAGAGGGCACTGCCACCTGCACGAAGGGGATCCGCAGAAATGCCGTCCGGTCCGGAAGCCGGCTTCATCCTTCTAATGGCATGAGCAACTTCTGATTCCAGAATGGGAGGTACTTCCTCTGCCGGTGGCATCAAGCATTTTGGGACAGTGGTGGAAGAATGAAACAGATCTGTGTAGAATTCTTGAACGATGGCCTCCATCGCTCTTCGAGACGTTTGCGTTGTTCCATCCTTATCCTCAAGGGCTGACATTATTGCCTTCTGATCGCAGAGATCTCGTTTGCAGCGCTTTATGCTTGAACCTTTCCCAGCGGCTTCTAACAGCTTCAATCTTCTGTAGGCTTGAATGGACTCCTTCACTGCAATTCGACAGGCCTTCGAGATGGTTAGTTTTCCAGATGCATTAGGATCCAGTTTAACAGCCCTTTTTTGCTGCAGGCGTTTAATCGCATGTGCGTTGAGTCTTGATGCAGACGGTGATGTGGCTTACGCAAGAGCTGCTAGAACATTTCAACAGTCCTTTGGAGAGAGGGTCGTAGTCTTCCGAAGGATCTTAAAGAAGATTCCAGTCATACGGCTTCATTGCATATTCCAACTCCTCAGACTTGAATGTGGGGATCCTTACCGGTGCCGGTTTATGAGTGTCACGCTTGAACATCCTCTTCTTGAGAGTCAGCTTCGCACGGACAAGACGGTGATCCGAGCCGGTGTCAAATGAAGGCAGCACTGAGACGTCGAACAGACTCCAGTGTCTGTTTGTAAGAACACGGTCGATCTCCGAACGTATTTCTTCATTTGGGCTTTCCCAGGTCCATCGTCGGTTTGAGGGCTTCTTAAACATAGAATTTCCATGGAAGAAACGGCACGCGGATAGGAAGTCTATCAGGCACTCTCCGTTTTCGTTCCTTGAGGAAGTTCCATGTGGTCCTAGCCTCCATTTGTCTAGATCAATCGTAGCGACGATAGCGTTAAAGTCCCTAACGACAACTTTGTAGTAGCTCTTCTCGTGGTTGACAGTCCTTTCGAACAGCTTGTAGAACTCCTCCTTTTCTTCTTCTGTAGCCGCAGATGTTGGAGCATATCCATTTATGATGGAGATGGTTCCTTGATCTTTGGTTTCCAGACGAAGAACAGCTACTCGCGGATTGATGATCTTGTAAGAGTCTACTACATAGGTGGTGCACTGTCGAATTGACAGTTTCCGTGTCGTGGTGGAATGAAGTTTCCGGTAGTCCGATTCCAATGACGTCCTAATAGTTTAACTCCGAGACTAGATGGCCCCTCGCCGGAGGTGGATGCAACCGACGTCGTAGAAGTCCACCCCGGCGCGCGGAGGACTGGGGTTCAGTTGTTTGAGCCATGGCGGTGGTCTGGCTACTCACATGTTCCTGGCCAGGGATACAAGAGAGCCGCCCATACACGACAAAGCGTCGCGTACTGCGTGACCGTTTGTGCCGTTAGCCATCACTAAGTGATGTTCACCCCTTCACCGCGATGAGGTGGCACATGAGGAGGATTAAGATAGGATGATTAAGATAAGGGCCCTTTCACCAGGCTACATTTTCGTTGAAAGGGACTAACTTCAAAAGTCCGGATCTCAGGATTGTTCAGATAAGGTGCTATTCGCCAGGCTAGATTTTCGTTGAAAGGGAGGAAAAGTTAGGGTACAAAAAAGGGACACCATCCGTGGTTTTCGTAAATCCTCCTCATTCCTTCTCCGCCTTGGTTATGAACCGCTGCTCATGTAGCGGTGGACCGCAGACGGAAGTGCGTGTGAACCGATGAACAGCCGCCGGACCCTTTGAGGCAAGACGCCTCACCTCTCCCACCGTGAACCCTCGACTCCGCCAATTTTGCGTGTCGGCCAAAAGCGGGCTAACTGGATCTCGTCAGTTCGTCGGCGGTCGTTCCCGAGGTTTGCCTGAACACATAGTATATCGTTGTGACCTGTGATTCACAACCTCTAATGTCAAATGACCAGCGGCTCATAACCACTATATGGCTTGCTTACCGTGCTGTTCACAAGATTCCCTGAGCTAGGCTAGCCATATATTCTTAAGTTAGCCAGGTTCGTAGTGTAATTGCAACTGGCAACTTCAGTCTGTCGCAGTTTATTAATAAGCTTTCACCGAAACATTAACGAATCCACCCGTCTTTAACTGAGTTGGGTTACCACCTGCAAACCCATAACTGACCCAGTCTAGCTGAGGAACTCAAATGGGGGGGGGGGGACTGCAAACCATGATCACAACTAAAAGGTCGGTCGGAAAATGTCTTCAAAAATGTAGTTCATTATTTAATAAAAGATGCATGAACAGCAATATGGCTGACAGCAAACACAACACATAAGTCGAACAAATGTAGCAACTAATTGAGCTCCGCCTTGCTTATTGCTTCTGACCGGTTGTAGTCTATGGCTTGCTGGATGCGGATTTCCTTTTCTGGAAGTAATAAAGTGGCGCATTTAGTACGTTCCCAGTGGTGTGACTTTTTCACTACTCCATACCCCCGAAAGTGGGAGATAGACGATCGGTTTGTGGTCGTCGTTTGGCTTTGCGAGAGGAATTTCCTCGATTATGTCGTCTTTTTTAAAATTCGTCGAGGATTCTCTCATACCATTCTTTCTGCTCTTTGTGAGTTGTGTTAAACTTGTAGAAGGTAATACGTCTCAATAAGGCCATTGTAATTGCTATCCAGGTCTATAAGATTGCCTTTCAGTGGGAAAGATGCTGTTGTTCGCCGTGTTCAACGGTAATGCGGTTGCTGAAGTTGTTCGTATAGTCGTATGCAGTGTCTTCGGTTTGTAATCGTCAGTTGATATGCCACGCCTCGCATTCTTTCTGGAGTCCGTAATAATTTACGGACAAGCGACTGTAATTGGCGTAATCGGATGGGATGAATTTGAGTTGGCTTCAGTTGACTTCGATGCACAGAACAATGCTTGTCCCTAAGCTATATCTTAATAGAAAAATAATAGAAAAGTATAGATATTTCCAAATTAAAAATAAGTTAAAAGTAGATACTAAACTCCATAAAGAACTCACAAGAATTAATGCTGATGGTGTTAAAGTATATTTTGCTGATTTTACCGATATGTTCACAAGCATACCTCACAATGTTATAATGGAGAAAATGAAAAACCTTGTTATACTCTGTTTCAAAAATTGGTACAAATTTTCTAACATGCAACGGTTTCAAAACTTTTTACACAGACGTTTTAACTCAGAACGATAAATATAGATATTACAATGCAACAGATCAGTTATAGACTATTTAATGAGAAATAGTTATTGTGCTTTCGCTAGTATAAATTTTAAACAAAATAAAGGAGTTCCTCAAGGTGGGAAATTTAGCTCTTTTCTCGCAGACTTATCCATGTCAATGTTTGAATTTGAGTATTCTAAAAGCGCAGTATTAAGTAGAGGTCAGTTAGTTAAGCCGTTTAGATATATGGACGACATACTTATTGTTCACAACTATACAGAAGCTTACGTTGATTACATAATTACGTTGGTTTACAAAAACACTGGAAATAAAAAAGACACACAACAGTGAATACAAATGCAACTATTTAGACATAAGTCTAGAAGTTGTGAATAATAAAATTGAAAGCACCTTATGTAACAAAACAGATTCTTTTAACTTTAAAGAAAATAGATTTTCACACGCAGATTCAGAGGTTTCAGTCAGAAATAAATGCAATGTCATTTACACAGAAACACTAAGAATAGCTAATATTTGCTTAACATTACAATATTTTGAAGAAAAATACGAGAACTTCACAGAATACTTACCCATAATGGATTTAACACAGAATTCATCCAAACAGCCACAAACATAAGAAAATGCCTAAATAAAAACAGACAACTATTATATAAATATGGCATGTTGGACAATTATAGTAATACAATAAACATAGTGGGAACACTCGTATCTTTCGTCCAGCCAGGGTGACGGTGGACGCCTTTTGTCCACATCTAAGGTTAGCCATGTTTTCGACTTCTTATGGCATCGTTTTCGTAGTCTCCTAGCCTATTGGATGGGTTCCTGCAGAATGAAATGGCATTTTGGAGGGTAGTTTCTCAGATGACTTCGACTTTTCCGGGCTCTGAAAAAGGCGACGACGCCGAAACGTAAGCCGCAGTAAAGAGATATACCAATCTTGGTCACGCTGAAGCAAACACTCGTCGAACACTCGTATAGTTGGAAGTTTTTGCTTAAATTTACATTGTTTATATATACGCCCATATATATAAGAGAAGATCTTACTGATATGCCGATGATGGAATGTGGTAGCAGTGACAATAGTTGATATGATTGTGAAATGATGGATAATACTGATCTAATAAAACTACTACAGAGTGTGCAATGAATGAAACCAAGAATTGAATGAAATGAATACTGTAATGATAACACATATCATAATACATATCCATACAGATACCGTATAACAGATGGTTACTTTATATAAGAAAACCTCCTAGCCGGTTTGCACAAGGATGTGTACGTAAGTTAAATGACTTAGTATTTTCTAAATATTGGCAATAAATATTTTTTAAAAAGCGTATAAAAAATAAAACAAGAATAAAAGGATAAAGGATTAAGGATAAAGGACAACGTTACTCAATCCCTTATGGGATGCGCCAGCGCATTCTACTCCTACGGGATGTGGAGGCGACATGAATGCGTGTTTGGACATACAATGACTTGCGGTGGCCAACCGATGAACAAGTCAGCGCTTTATCCTTCCCAGACAAGTCTGCTACCAATTCACCGACCCCGGAGGTATGAAGGCTTGGTTGGCCTGGGCGGGAAATCCGGACCAGGAACCTGGTGTCGGGTGCACGCGACAGTCGCGCCTCCTCCGACTGCGCTACATGCGCCCAAAACAAAAATAAAACAAAAATAAAATAAAAATAAAACAGAAACGAAATAAAAGCAAACTAATAACATACTTAAAAATTTCAAATAAAATAAAATAAAATAAAATAAAATAAAATTTAAAAATAAAAAATAAAAATATAAAAATTAAAATTAAAATTTAAAATTAAAAATCTAAAAGAACAATAAAAAAATGAAATTTATAACACCTCCTTCTTCACTGATGAGCCACCGAGGAGGTGTTATAATAAAAATGGTTTGTCTGAAGGGAGATGGCAAAACAAACCATTAAGGTTTGATATTGTTTCTCCATAAATCTCAAGTATATTTAAGCAAGAAGGCCTGAAGGTAAATTGTTAGGCGGTGAGTTGAGAAACACAGTTCGTTCGTAGGACTCTACTCCAATCAGTACGGAAGGTTTTTTCTCCGCGAGCAGCGGTATTTGCTAAAAAGATCTGATTTTGTTTGAGGAGCTGTAGGTCCTCCTTGGTGCGAAGATCCTATCTATCTATCTATCTATCTATCTATCTATCTATCTATCTATCTATCTATCTATCTATCTATCTATCTATCTATCTATCTATCTATCTATCTATCTATCTATCTATCTATCTATCTATCTATCTATCTATCTATCTATCTATCTATCTATCTATCTATCTATCTATCTATCTATCTATCTATCTATCTATCTATCTATCTATCTATCTATCTATCTACCGCTATTTAATTGAGTTAGCGGTCGATGAGTGGTCTAAACTAAGTGAGATACACGGCATCATCCACGGCGAGGGCGATCGAGTGATTTAACCTGAGTGAAATACGCCTCATCATCTACAGCGCGAGCAAAAAGCGCGAGCAAAATTTGCTGTTAAAGGTGGTATGTTGCTGCAGCAGGGAAAGCGCAGCCCTTTACTGCCTAACACAACAGCACCTACGCGCGTTTCTGAGGGTCTAGATTCGGAAGCCGACTTTGTGCCATTAGCATGAGAAGACCACTAAAGAGGTAAGAATAAGGGGGACTTCGAGTGTGGAGAACCGACAGCGACCAGTGGCCGGATTCACCAACGACTTACGTAACTTTAACGAAGAATTGTAAGCTTATCAAGCGATATGGTGAGCGATAAGCTTTGTTAAAAGCTCAGATAACGCGGCTTATCGCTCGCTTGATAAGCTTAAAATTCTCCCTTAAAGTTACGTAAGTCGTTGATGAATCCGGCCCCGGAGGAGGCATCGGGGTGGGGGGGGGGGAGTTGATAGGAAAGCAATGAAGCAGGCCATAAACTGGCACAAAGAAGGGTTTAGGCAACAAGGAGGGAGCAGTAGGGAGTTTCCAATAAGGGGGGTGGGGGGAGGACAATAAGGAGGATCAGTAAGGGGATCCATTACCAGTAAGGGAGAACGGATTTAGAAGATGTGACACCGATGTCACGCAATGGGTGTTCGCTCGCTGTCGTCGTGTCGTGAGCGTGGGAGGCCTTCCTAATTGGAGTAGAGTAGTACGGGAGGGGAAATCTACCTGCAAGGAGGGACCTGGAGGAGGGACCAGGACGGTGAACCAACAAGAAGAGGCCGTAAGGGAATTCATACGGAGAGCAAGGAATCTGCCATATGCATAGCCTTCATGCTCGACACAGCGGCGACTACGCGCGCTTCTGAGTTTCTGGAGCGGAAGACGGGTCTTCTGAGCTCCTAATCCAGAAGACGGGCCCCCTTGGTCTCACAGCAAGCATCCTGGTTCTGAATACGCGTAACCGACGTTTGCCGTGAACATGGGAGGACCACTAAGGGGGTGGTGGAGAAGGGCGGTAGGGGTACCTCTGGGGTGGACTAGGAGAGCAACCAGGAAGGAACAACGTGGAGAAGGGGCCAGGACGGGGAAACCAGCATGAAGATACCAGTAGGGGGTCAATAGTGGAAACGAAGAAGTGGGCCAGGAGTTAGGACCAGAAAGGTGGGAGAGCGAGGGAGGGGGGGGGGGTTCCCGTCAACCAGTGAAGGCGAACCAGCAATTAGATCCATTAAGAAGAAAGGAGTGAGGGGAACCTGATTCCGGAAGACATGCCAACCATATCTGGAAACGTTAGCTGTTGAGCACCAACGGTTGCGGAGGAGCAACCTGAGAGATAGAAGTGCTGCGCAGCACAAACCAATAACGTTAATGGCCGGCTCGGTGAGGATGTCTATGATGAAGGTACCAAAGTGGCGACGGCTTGATGCAGGGTCAAGCGTGAGGTGCGATTTTTGAGGAAGATTTACGACCTTCCCCCCCCCCCCTTCCGAAGCGGGTTTGATGCCCCCTCTTTCTCCACCACTTGGTTATTTCTTATCTGTCATGATTTTTCAATTTTTTTCATGTTATTTTTGTATCCATTTATAGGTTGTTCATTCGAGAGGCCGTATTCATTAAGCGGTGGGAGCGGGGGGTAAGCGATATCATAGCGATATCATCTCTCGCCTCTCTCTCCTGCCTCGCTCTCTTGCCTCGGTCGCTTCCCGTGGGAAGCCGGGAATATCCCGGGAATGTTCATGAATATGGCTACACGTGTGATGTTCGACACTGTAGAGATTCGTTCGCAGCGTCGTTCACTGAGGAAGACATGTTAATATTGATTGATTCAATGACTTGATTGATTAAAGCAATTGAATAAAGCTTCAAATTCTTGTTGCTTTACGGTCAAAAATAAAGATTTTCTGCCGGCAGATTTTGAATGGATGAAAGCTGTTGAATTTTTTCAGATTTTTTTATGATGTTATGGGAAGGACACCTTTCTACCTGAAGGAGAGACATCCACGTCCAAAATTGTATTGTATAAAATTATAAGTATTAATTATTAATGATGACTTAAATGCGTTGCCTACAAGATTTTTTTGAAGGACTCTTAGAATCGCTGACGTAGTCACAATCCAAGGATGGACTTCTCGCGGAAACAATCTTCTCCCTTCTAAAGGGGACGATATGAGGAGGTGAATTGGCGCTGTATGAAATCTTGAGCGCATGTTTTTCTGATGTGATCTCAAATATGATCAGGCAGAGTCGTCTTCAGAATCGACGATATAAGAAAAGTGGACTGTAGTTCTTGTGACAATTCTTTGCACTTCTCCATCTTAAATTGCGACGGTCGTATAAGTCACTTTTAAGTCATGCATGCATATCTGTGCGCATTTTTTCTGATAGATAAACTGCCCATAGACGGTCCAATATGTATGTGTGCTAAATCTGATGGAATTGTGCTAATTGGTCAACAGTCAATTTCAGATTCCCATGGGATGGAATGTCGAACGCGAAACAGTCAAGGCGAGAGCTAAACAATAGACTGCAATATTCGATCGCGACCACTGACCACGTTCCTAGACATGTTTTTTTTCGCTGAATTTCTACTTGCAGAGGTAGTTGGTTATTGTTGATTATTGTAGTACCAGACGTTCAACGGCCTGCCGGCCGCCAAACGTCTGGTTGGGGCTTCGCCCCAAACCCGGAGAATAGAACACCCCGAACGTCTTCTTCTCCTCTTTAGACCTTCTCTCATTCATTACAATAAGAATCTGGTTTTGCTATATAGAATGGTATAGCGGAATAGGACAAAACAGGTCCATCACTTTCACTGGACCCCTTAATTGGTCCCTTATCACTGGTTCCCTTTATTGTCAGCCCTTTTCCGGTTCATCCTTCACTGGTCCCCCCTTCCCCTTTGTCGGTCCCTACTACTGCTCCCACCTTCACTGGACCTCCCTTTACTGGTCCCCTCTTCGCTGGTCATCCTATTCTTCACCGATCCCCATTACTGGTCCCACCCTCACTGGTCCCCCTTTTACTCATCAACCCTTTTCCGGTCTCCCTTCACTGGACCCCTCCCCAACTCAACGGTCCCCATTACTGGTCCCTTCCTCATCGGTCCACCCTTCACCTGGTCCCCTCTTCACTGGTCAACCTTCTACCGGCGGTTCCCCTTCACTGGACCCCTCTTCACTGGTCAACCTTCTAGCGGTTCCCCTTCACTGGACCCCTCCCCCTCCTTCACCGGTTCCCCATTCATGTTTCCCCACTCACCGGTCCTCATTGCTGGTCCCACCTTCACTGATCCCCCTTTATTGGTCAACCCTTTACCGGTCCCTCTTACTGAAACCCCACCCTTCACCGGTCCCCCATTACTGGTCCCACCTTCACTGGTAACACGTCGTCTCAATCCGGAACCCTATCGCGACATCGGTGACACCTCTTCTCAACCCGAACGTCCTTGGTGGGACATCGGTGACACGTCTTTTGAACCCAAACATCTGTTGACTCATCTCGCTGACACCTCTTCTAAACTCGGACGCATGTTGAAGGAGGTGGGGCATCTCTTCCCAACCCGCTCCTCCTTTGCGGGACATCGGTGACATGTCGTCTGAACATGGACGCCTGTCGACAACTTCAATAGTTGACAACTGGTGACAACTACAACCCCCCCCCCCAATTCCCCATACTTCCTCCCAACACACTCCTTGATGCACTTCTGTGCAAACAAACACTCACACACACGCACTCACTCACACACAGACAAACGACCGTTCTCGCTTATATATAGTAGGATCATTCGCTGTTTAGTCGTGAAAGCGCAGAGTGCTGTGGAGTCTTATCAGCAGCCTTTTTTATCAGAAACTTCTCATTCATTAACGAGAAAATGAGATCATCCTTATAGTGAGAACTCGAGACGTTGAAGCCTTGCGAAAAAATCCTGACGCTGCCCATCGAATCAGTATAGCAACGCAGAAAGGATACCAAAGGCTGATTCCGTTGACCACCTGCGTGAATTCTTTATTCGTTTTTTACTTCAAGTAAGAATTTGTAATGAAGTGACTAACCATGTTGTATATGTTCATAAATTTTTTATCTGTGGGCAGACCTAATATTTCGAAGAGATCGTTGTTGAACAACAGCGTTGATGACAATACGGTTAGTAGCAGTTGGAGCAAAAACTGAAATGATTCATATTGAGGAAAAAAAAACGAACAATAATTTAGGGTAATAAACACCTAATTAAAAACGTTTTTGTTTCGTCTTGATCCTCCATTTTTTTAAAACGAACATTTTACAGATGTTAAAAATGTTTTGCAGAGATGAAGCAAGTGGTTTTGCCTTTAAAAAAAGCTGTCAAATTGTCCCTCTTTCTGGCAATGAATTAACATTCTGAGGCTGTTAGTGGGACCTCTACTGATACGAAAGCACTTACTAATGGTATGTGGTTTACTTTTTACTTTGAGAGAAAGGCAACTGTAGTCTTCCGGTCACAAGTTAGGGGTAACAATCGTGTTTTTTGATAACAAATCGTAAGCTTTATTTAGCATCAGCCATCAGAACGGCTTCTCCTCCTCAATGACGACTTCTCAGCGGCTTCGCTGTAGTAGTAACTTCACATCATCAATTTTAGCTGCAACCTATGTCAGTCAACTTTTCCGCAGGAAGGACAACTTACACACACAACTCCTATCTATACAGTAGGATTCGGCTTGAACCTGCAATTCTTCTTTTAAAATATTCTAAACAATTGAAATGTTATTCGAGATCCGCAGCCTGTATTAATGCATTCAGAAGCTTTGGAGCCGATATAACTTCATCACTCAACACTTATCATCTAAGCCAATACAATGCCAAGATTGGGAACTTTTAATGAGCTACAGAATGTAACGCATTTCGGAAGTAGAATATTTCATCGGAATAATTTCTAGGTGATATCACTCTTACCTGCAACAACATGGATGTGGTCATTTTCTTGTGTAGTCGACGCACTGTGGGAGACATACGGAATCTTTTCTGCTGAAGTACCATAATCAAGTAGCACGCTGATGTTGATAGTGCACCAACAGGAAGGAAAGCCACTTCTATTATGCCAGCGATGAAGACGTTCTTAAAATATTGTGCGTATGCCTTGAAAGACAAAGAACACACTCACATAAGTAATAAGAAGCGATATATACCATTCTCACTCCATTTGACAGTTTTTAAATCAAACTGGACCCTTTTCCCGTCAAACTGGACACTCTTCGAAGCTAGCACAAGACTTTTGAAATCAAAGCGAACTCTTCCAAATCAAAATGCCCCTTAGGCAGGCTAAATTACAGACTCACTAAATATAGCTGTAATCGTTTTTTGTTCAAGAAAATTTTGGTAGAATTTACTTTATTTGAAATTTTTAAGTTCACCTGCCCCAAGATGTATAACAATTTTATAAAAATTTTATTTTATGAGAAAAATAATAAATTATGACCATAATAAATAATAATAATATACAATAAATTAAACTTTGTTTCAAAGCGCAGGAAGTAATCATGTAGTGAATTAAAAGACTGGATCGCGCCGTGCACTCGAAAAGCAAGACGCAATGTTTATTTGATTGATGGTGTGTATACTGATCACATGCAGCAAGAATGTTAGGATGTGTGTGTCTTTTAGAATTGTCTATGTTGCACCGTTTGCAAGTGTGAAACTGCATGCAAATAGAAATTTTGCTGTCAGTCGAGTAAAAATCGCAGTTTCGAACGGGGCATGGCGCAATCTCTGTTTTTGCAATATAAAATGGCCACATTCATTCTCTTATAAACATGCTTCAAATCACTGTTATTTTAATAAAATTTTCATAAAATTTTCATGAAATTTTAAACTGAGGTGTTCTCTTATTGGGAAGTAAACTAAAACTTCAAAGAAAGTTATATTGAACTTTTTCTGAAACAAAAAATTATACGAACATTTTTAGAGAGTCCCCAGCTTAATGTAGAAGAAGCTCATTTCGATTTGGAAGAGTTCGTTTTGATTTCAAAAGTCTTAGACTAACCTAAAACAGTGTCCAATTTGATGTTAATAGTGTCCAATTTGCCGTGGAAATGGTCTACACTATTTTCACACCAAACGGAGAATTTTTAAATCAAATTGGTGACACTTCTAAGTAAGATTGAAGACATCGAAATCATGCTGAACATCTTCCAAAAAACGAGCCTTCTCCACATTAAAATAGAGCCTTTTTGAACTCTCCTCGAAATTTTTAAAAAGCCATCTGCTTCAATGAGTCACCGCGCTGCTTAACATTTTATTAAGAATTAATTTTTGAAGAAAAAATATGAACTAAACTTGTTCTAAAGCGCATAAACTCAGCAATTATTTAGCGTATTAAACTAAGAGATTGCGCCGTGTAATCGAGTTGATTGTCGCAGTTTCCATTTGACTGGTAACAAAAGTTATGTCAGCTTGGAGTAATGCAGATGACAACGGTACAAAAAAGCAGTTATAAAAAGCACACATATCCTCACATGGCTGTTTCAAGGAGGCAGCATTTACACTACCAGTTGAGTAAACGCTGGCGTAGATGATCTAGTAGAGCAAGTGCATGGCGTGTTCTTCTGCTTTATTGTGCCGTTTTCCTGCACTCTAAAATAAACTGAATAAACGAATAAACAGGTGTTTTTTCAAACCAAAAAGAAAATGAAGCAGCTTGCTCACTTTTCGCGGCATTGAATTTGAAAACCGTTCAAACAGATTCATACTCAATATTCCTTAAGCAAGGAATTAATCTAGTTATTTTTGACAGTCTGCTGTTTGACCGGGCAGGCGCTCTTTTTGATTAGGAAGATCTAGTTTGATTTCAAAAGCGTTGAGCTTTTCAGAAGTTTGTCCAGCTTGGCGTGAGAAGTGTTCAATTTGATTTGAAAAATTTCCGTTGTGACAAAACAGTACTATACAATTAATCAAACTGTAGTTTCAGTCATGATTCGACACACCATATTTTCTCAGGCCTCTCAGTCAGTGCCTAAGGTCACTCTTACCGGTGCCTTTCTTTTTCCAATTTTAGAGCAGAAACGTTTACCGTGGAAAAGTTTAATTCTACGACGATGATCGAAGGTCGGTGCGCAAACTTCAGAAGGGGATGAGATCAGGATTTTTCACTTCTTCTCAAAGTGCTCCTTGTACTAACTCTACTGTCGCGAGTGGGGTTAATGTGCATACATCACACGGTGACAATGGAGGACCACAGAAACTGTTTAACAACGCTATTAGGTCGTTACCTATGAAGTGCCCTATTTTCCTACCTTAATTTCGATTTTTCATGACTACAAATGTTCCCGTTCAAGACAGTGTGTAGTTTCTGAAAGCGCCGAACACTCGCTTTCTTAACGTTTATAGCTTTTGTGACATAATTGCCTCTTGCCGATTCGACGCGATTTTTGCAATATGGATCAGCGTGATATTCGGTGCTCAACTTATATGAACGGAAAATTGGACAGAATGCCGCGGATGCGGCTCGTATCATCAACGTTGAATTAGGGGAGGATTTCGCAGGGGCGCACAATTCGCCACTGGTTCGAAACGTTCCGGTCTGGAGATGAAAGTCTCGAAGATGAAGACCGAGGTATGCCGCCATCGGTTCTTAACGACGACGAACTCAAAACCATGATGGAGAGAACTAGCACATCATTCTGGCTTTGACGACAGCACTATCAGTCGCCACTTAAATGCAATAGGAAAGTAAGGAAATTGGATGAATGGATCCCGCACGAAGTGGTCGCCGGGCAGATTGCTGAAGCGCCCCGACACCTGTGTTTTGTTGAAGAGGCTTTTGTGCCCAGAATTGTAACATGCAACGAAAAATGAAAAAATCCTTAATCTTCCTTTTTTTGATAATCGTCGTCGCTCAACGGTTGGATAAGAACGAGAGTCCCGAGGAGATGCAAAACCAAGTCTCCATCCAAAGAAGACTATAGTGACCCTATGACGGACAATGGCTGTTGTAGTCCGTTACAAGTATTTGAAGACTGGAGAAACTATCACTCCGGAGTACTCTGCCAAAATTGAAGTAATGCACAAGAATTTGATCGAAAAACAGCCGGCTTTGGTCAATCGAAGAGGCCCAATCCTACTGCATGGCAACGCGTGTCGCACGTTTCAAACATTGTTGGCCAGAAACTGGATGAGTTGGGATACGAAACTCTGTCACATCCAGCATATTTACACTATAAAGGATAAAAAATTCAGCAACCAAGATTATGTCGAAAATGAGTTCTTATGTTTGACTAATTTTCGTAGTTCCGGTAGTTCGGCAAATGTCTAAGCTATTGTCGCTTTAGGAAAGGTGTTTATTAGTCGTAATGGTGCTCGACATTCCGATTTCGATTAATGAAATTGCTTGCAAGCAAAGTTATAATCTGTCGAGGTTTTCAGTCAAAGTTGGCCATCTATTTATTTATTTATGGATGCATTCAACGTATGTGAGAACGTGTAGCAATACAACCACAATAAGCAGAACAGACGGGTGGAAATACCCTGAGCACTTGACCTAATTGAATTAATTGAAAAAGTATGAATGAACATTTGAAAAGAGCAAACTAAAGAGCAGTAAGCAAAGTAAAACAACAGGGAGGAACATCGAACACGAATACGGAGGGACAACAAAAGCGCAGACAGTACAGAAGAAAACAGTTACTCAGATTTCTTATTCAACGTCCGGGAAACCAGTTTTTTGAAGGCTTTCAATTGAAAGGGATAATCCGTCTTTGGCGATAAAATGGCTTAGAAGAGGAGTCACTCTTCGACAAATGAACATTGATCTAAAACCTGTTTAAGCAGGAGGTTTCTAAAGTTTTAGAGGACCCCTCTAGTATGAAGGCAAAAATTTAAAGAAGGTGGCAGAGTTGATACTCGTTCTTCCAATGATGATTTTGAGCGCCATCACTAAATCATTCTATTTTCTGCTCTCTAAGCTAGGCAAACCAGACATTTTGCTAACCAAACCACAAGCTATATAACGGCAGTCAACACCAGAACAACGTCCACTAATATTCTTCTAAAATTATTTTATATCTCTTCAATAACCCTTTGCTCCTTTTCCAAATGTGTGTTGAAAACAGTAGTGACACTCTCAACTATGGGGCCGACACAAGTTTTGTTCGCATTGATCAAAACGGACGAGTCCGTTGTTCTAAGAATCTTTAAAAAATTGTGTGTACGTGTGAAAGCTTTGGTGAAAATGCTTCTGATCTGACGATCAAAGCAAAGTCTATTATCAAAAAAGGCTAAGTCATGCACTTCACTTACGTAGTCCAATTTGAAGCTGTCAACGTAGTATGCTGCACCCAATTCCTTGCCTATAGTGAGCACATGTGACCTATGAGGCGCGAGAGGTACATCATAAATTACTGACTAACTACTGACCATATCGAATAGTATCCTCCTGGTTCTCAATGGTAGTGTAAATCTTTAAATCGTCGGCGTAGATCTGACAAGTGACGCCAGATGAGCAAAGCATAGTAGGAAGGTCAGAAGATTAGATTAAAACAACAATGGTGAAAGGACACCTCCTTGAGAAACGCAACTAACACTAGGGTTTATCTTGGAGAAGCAACAAACCAGTCGCACTTGATAGGTTCTATCAGCTAGAAAATTTCGTATCCAACGTCCAACCGAAAAATCGAGACCAACCGAGTTCAGTTTGCCGATAGGCTTTGAGTGAATAACTTTATTCAGAGGCTTTACTAAAGTCGAAGTACACATTATGAACACTTTTTTTGAGTTCAATAGCCTCTGTCCACTGGTTGAGTTAATAAAGCAATGCTGTATCGGTAGATCTTCCCCTCCAAAACCCGTGTTAGCAATCTGGAATTATGTGATAACTTTCAAGATGCTGGACAATATGATTCTTTTAAAGTTCTTCCAAAGCCCTTAAAAAAACGGAATAGTTATAGGTCTATAGTTGCCAAAAAATCAAAGGAGGTTTCCTGGGATGGGAAAAAAACAGAAATACCTCCATCTACCAGGAACCTCACCACTAACAAAAGAATGATTGAATATGCATTCCAGTCGAAATACAATAAGATGAAGAATTTTCCTTATAAAAAAGGTAGGTATGAAGTCCGGAGTGACAGAGAGCGAAGGAAAATTAGAAATGGCTTCTATGTGCTCTTGATAGAACCTAATACCGCTGAACATAGATGGAGAAATGACGTTGCTCGGGCCGTCATTACTCAGACTGAAAATTGCTATAGGATCTAAGAAACTCACAAGCAGTAAACCGGTCTTATCAGATTCCGTGTGTGCAAAATTGCCATTATCATATACAACACTAGGAAAAGTATGTCGATCCTTAATTCTGTGGCTCAAATACCGATAGAGTTTTGCCTTGTCTTTCGAAGTCACAATTTTGCGTTCCAAATAGGAATCAAACCTAAGACTCATTGTGCAATTGCTTATTTGCGTGATTAAACCCTTCCCATATTTTTCTGATGTTTACGGAACAAGCTCTTTTCCAATTCACATCCCTCTTACGAATCATTCTATCAAGATAGGTAGGCAGCCTAAATTAGACTCGATTACTCCAAGAGGGACAAATGTGTCGACAACGTGATGTATAACGCTTAAAAAGAATTCGCAGGCTGTGTGGTAACAGCCGTAGCGAAGCATTCAATCCAGTTTACGTCCATCAAATATTTATCAATCTGAGTACAGTTAGAATGACTGGTATCCCTTCTAAAAGACAGTGAAGGGACTAGTGAAAAAGAAATTTAACCCAAACACAACGGCAGCGTGAACAGTGGTACCAACCAGAGGATCAACTTAAATTCCTGGAAAGATTATTAGAGTTACAACAAACCAGGTCAAGATAGGAGGTTGGGCTAATCACTGATGCGGTCGCTGATGACAAATCTGTTAGGTTTATTCTTGTTTATAGGGCTCAGGGGCATTATAAACAAGAATAAACCTAACAGATTTGTCATAAACGACCGCATCAGTAATGAGAACTTCATAGGAATCTTTCACAGACTCTTGGAAAACTAATCTTTTACGAAAATTCCTGTCTGTGCAATAGAACAACCATTCATGTATTGCCTATCACGTCTAACAGCCTAATAAAAAGATCGCGCAGAACCCCGAAAAGACAGGAACAATTTCAATTGTATGTTTCAATCAAGATTCCGTTATAAAAAAAAAAACCATGTCAAAGCTCCCCCTTAGAAGAATCAACCTCAGCACTTTGCCATTTTTACCAAAGAACGTACTTCTGAAGTAAGCACTTCAGATTAGAACTATTCCTACTAAGTTCACAAATCCTGTCTCCAGAAGGCTGAATTTCACTAAATGGTTTCCATAAGCGGAGAAGGCATTGGCAATAACATTTTGAGAAAACCCAGGAGAACAACTAGCTTCAATCAACACCTCATTCTCTGAATGGGAAGCTGGAAGAGGAGCGAGACTTGCATGTTGGCCATTAGGTGGAGAACTACGTTCACGTTCTGCTCGCCTACGCTCCAACCCCTCTTTGGACAAGGAGCGACGGGTGAAAGCATACCACGAACTCTGAAATATCGCAGACGAAGAGCATGCCGGAGCATGAGTTTAGCAAAAAGGAGGCCGGCAAGACAACCTTAATGGAACGAGATCGATTTGGGTCGAATCGACCAAAGCGGTAAATACCTACAGTAGAGCAATCGATTTAGAAAAAAGCTTCATATTTCATATGCAAAGGACTAATACTCTTTATAAATTCAACGTCACGATGTTGTCTGACACGAATCAATGTGGGCGAAACGAACGTTTAGAGTTACTGAAATGCCCCTCCACCGAACATTGGGAAATTAGAGCGAGGATGAGTTGGAGGATGTTTGGTATGCATTGCAGTACACGACTTTCTAATGTACTGTTAAATGATCTTACTTCTGAGAAGTAGTATTGGTAGAGCCGAAAAAAAGCCAAAATCCCAACTACACATGGCGCTGCAATATAGAACGTTCTAATTGCATTTGGCCTGCAAGCAAACATCATCAAAAACTAAAGAGATCAAAATATTGAGTTTCTCTACCTCATAATCCTCAGTAGAGAGTGCACATTGAAAATGATAATAAGTGAGTTTATAACAGTGCAGGTGATATTGGCGGAGTATTTGAATAACCATTTCAGTTCCCTTGACATTGGAATCAACGGCTGAATGCTAGTCACCACTCCATCAGCAGTGTACATCTGAAGACAAGCGATAAGATGAGAAGATATAGTTAAAAATAGTGACAAAATTGCATGTGTGAAATGAACCTACTTGCGGCAAATGATTTATGCAGTTATTGTACAATTTGCACGATATTATGATAATATGGTTTCCGACATTCTTTCCTTCTATTTTCAAATTATCGTCACCTCGGCCATGATTATCCTCTCAAGTTACGGCAGAGACCGCTACACTTATCGCTATATCGTATCACTGCCGAAAACCCACTAGCAACTTATATCAATTTGTGAAGTAATGGACAGTTAGACTTAACAGATTGTCGGAGTGCGTTTCTGCAATCGTCTTGAACACAAAAAATAAAAATTCTGTTACGAAAGCTTTCCAGGAAACGTGAAAAATAACGCTGTGAAAAAGATATGAAATTGACATATACACTGAGGTGTTATCAGCTGACAACTGCATGTCGTTGTATAGACCAATACGCATTCAAATCACCTCCGCGACATCCCATAAAAGCGGGATGTGTGGCGCTTCCAAAAGAGGTGAATAATGCCTACCTTTATCCCTCCTCCTCCCATCCTTTCTTTCTATCATTTAGAAAACTGATCTCTTATTGGAGGCACTTATTTGGTGTGCTCTAGAAGCTCCAAAATCTGTTGCATGTAGTCGGATGCAAAAAGTTGCGATCTAGATGAAATTTCCCCATGAGATTGCTAACTAAAGGCTCCCGCACACTTCCGCGGCAACTCCGCAGCCCTATCCTAAACCATAGGGTGTTGAAGCAGAGCTCGCGCCTGCGGCGTTTGGCGGCAACTCTTCGGCAAAATTCACCTTCACATCCAGAAAAGCCCAACTATTTATACAAACCTTTGAGCCGGTTGAAGCCACAATAAACCACTCTCTAAAGTTCGATGAGATGAGCTAATAAAGCGAAGAAAAAGATCACCCACCTCGTTCACAAGGAACGCGAATACAGTGTTCAGTATAAAGACGCAGGATTGGAAAATGATTAGGTGCTGATAATCATTGATCTGTTTGTGGTTCCTCGATATAGCGAATATTATATACCCATGAATGGAAAGAATGCAAACGTCAGCAATGAGGCTGTTAATATAGGAAACATTCTCCCAGGCGTTATCATAGAACATGTCAGCGCGCTATGCTGCGCTGCCTAGAAATTAAAACTCAATCCATTTGTCAGGACAGTGCCTACTGCGCTGAACTGCCTGTCTGTGCATAGAATAAAATCATACTTCAAATTCACCGAAAGAGCGATAATTACGGAAGTATGACAGTATTACATTAAGTGCTGCGTTAAGCAGACAGTGCAGCAGGTGGCAATGCGTTATTTAATAATATGGTGACATTTTAAGTGGCTATAGAGTAGCTGTTGATTAAGAACGAAAGCCGCAAGCACTCTATACAACACGTGCACCAAACAGCATTAGACCCGTAGTACACCAAACAGCATTATAGCCGTAGCCCCCTCTCATAAACATTCGTCGCTAGTTCTACACTTTGATGGAACTCTTCACATGCTACCTGTTGAAGTGCATGTTTCCAGAGCAGTAGAAGGCCGCAACTCCTGTGCCAGAACACACTCCTGTACGAGAAAAGAGACGTCTACGACATCGACCTGCCGACTGTAGAGTTAATGGCTGCTCTTCGGATTCCAAGTATGTACAGGTGATTCTGACAAGGGAACTGTTTCCAAACACCAGAACGGCAAGAAATAATACTATAGGAAGAATTTACGCCTTCTTCTAAGAATATACTTAGAAAATATGTTTTATTTTTTCTAAATTGCTAAGCCAAGCGAGTAACAGGTTTCCCTACTTGTGAAGCATAACGATCGATTTCCTTCGTGGTCAAGAATTAGTCCAATTTGGCAGTAGAACTTCACGAGCCACGTAGGTATGTATAACGTAAACGAGGAGAATTCACGGTTCAACTAGAAGTTGATAAACTAGGAGCCCTAGAAGTTGATAAACTAGGAGAGCTCTGGCGGTTTATGACGATCGCTCCGCGACCGTCGCTCGTCGCTGTGAACTGCACTGCGAATCGCGGGACTATGTTTCTCTTCCACCACTCGGAGGTATAAGGCTCCACGACATAAGTGCAACGCGACGTCGCGGCGCTGAGACGCGGACGGGCGCTCGGTGACGCTCGGTCAGCCGCGGAGCACGAAGCGTTGCCAGTGTTGAAGCAGCACTTGAACTATGACAAGTGTGTTGGAGAAAGGTGACGGTAAAGTGTGGAGCAAAGGTAGAATTAAGAGAAAAGCTATGGGTTAGTGTGCCCTTGAGCTGCCTCTGAATCCTAGCAAAAGCCTCAGGCCTCAACAATCACTGAAAACTTCTAACGCTTGATAACAAGGGCAACTGTTCAAAGAAAGTTTGTGAAAAATTTTAGGAATTTACAAGTACTTGCTTCAGAAACTTCTGCCTTATAATCTCGGCCCAGTTTTGGTCTCGAATTCTCCTCACCAGGTCCTTAGACGTTTCCCTTTACTCATTTGAAATAGATTGAGCCTCATTCTATCCGCGTTTTGGTAACAAACGTTCCCACTTTAAGAAGGAATCTTCAAGAAGGTCGTGAGCTTACAAATAATAGGCAATATCTCGTAAGTTCACGCGCGATAGGCATATATGGAGATATAATAGCTAGCTTCCCTAGGATTCTATGCACTCTAATTTGCTACCGGTTAACAATACATTAGTACGAGCGTGGTACGCATGGAATTGGGCATAGAATTCCGTTCCAGGAGACATCAGACGTGTCTAACTAAACTACTTTCCCCATCTACGCGAAAAACAGTCGTTGACACACACTTCCGCGCTCTAGCGCGAGTCACAAGCCGCCTTGTCAGAAATGGTACTAGCCGTTCCTGTCGGAAGCAGTCGGACCGCGACAACTCGTCCAATTTTGTCACGCACCGCGCGTGACGCCATGGAGGGTTTGCGCGGCGTAGGAGTTATGTCTGCCCCCGGAGGTAAGGGCGACAATTCAAGCGACAACCGCCAGAAAAAGTCGAGTCCCTTGTGAAAATATCGTACTCTTGAATGCATCAGTGACAACTGCTTGTTCTGTTCTCGAGCCTCCGCGCTAATCTACCAAAAGCCTTACAGCTGGGATCCAGTTTTAAGGTCCTTTTCTTTGAAGCAACTCCTTGGTGAATTTCGAAACTCAGCCCTAGCAACTTGGACTAATTTTCAGTCACACTTAGTTAAAATAATAACTGCCTCTGTCGTGACTTTCGTCTCGACTCTTAAAGGACGCAGAGTCTCTGCGCCCTCCTGGTCCCGCAGCGCACGCCTGTCGAATACGCAGCCTCGATTCGCTGCGACGGAGAATGAACGCGCGCACGGGCCTCATTCTTCGCCTGCTGCCGCCGCCCCGGACGGTCGCGTCCGGTCGTTCTCTCTCGTCAACATCCGCTGGACGTCGCAGAAGCCGGAGTGAGCCGATTCCATCGCAGCACCGAGGAGCGCAGAGCCGAGCTGGAGGAGGATCTGCCCTGGCATGGACGCCAGGAGGAGGTAACCGCAGGAGCGAGGCGAGGAGCACCGCCTCGTGGGCACACGCCCCAGGCAGGACCTCGCCGGACCCTAGCGGGCTGCTGTTAGGGATTCCTCTAGTAAGCTAGGCGGGTGGCTGCGTGACTCGTAGTCATGTATGTGCTTTATGAGGTAGTACTGTGTAGATAGTAAACCTGTATGTCTATCTCATGTCTGAGGGAGTTGCGGAAAGGCGGGTGAATTCCAATATCTTTATTGATCGCAACACTACGGGAGAAGGGCAAGGCGCAGAGACGTGCGGGGAAGTTGGCGCAGAGTCGTGGTGCGCACGGGAAGCTAAAGTCCATCGCAGCACCGACCCAGTGGTACGGCTGGGGCAGCAGGGCCCATGTAGTTGGGATCCGCGTGGCTGGAAAGGGAAGAGCATTAGCGTGCCGTAAGACCCCGCCGGTCTGCCACACACGTAGCCTCGGGTCTGGACCACCGTTACCGATGCCGGTGGCGGACAGCCCAGGGCACGACAGCCCCCATAGAAAATACAGCAGTAGGAAGACGACATCATTTCGCTTTCATTCGAGGTTTTGCATAGAGAAGTAAACGTTCAATCTTCATAGGATAATACGGAATCAAAGGTTACGCCGGGGCGGGGGGGGGGGGGAGGCCCAACCATCCTTTCAATGTTGTAACCCTTCTGCTACGATTCCGCACATAAAAATACGATTTTCTTTTTCTCTTAAAGCTCTTCTTCAGGTGCATCTTCATGGAAACTACAGATTTCACAAAACTTCTAAGGGCAAGAACATCGCCAAACTACTCTACGAGGATATCATTGAGGAATACAAACTTAAAAGAGTAGCGTTTGGATTCAACGCTTAACCATTGCTCGTAAGTGAAACAATCTTTTTGATCGCAACAAAACATCCTGTAACAGCATATAGCCTCTCTATCAGCCGCTCCAGGCTTAAGCAAATGTGTTAGAACATTGTTACTAGTAAGGTCTTCAGCTTAACCTGTTCCATACTGATATCAGCGGCCGGCCCATCCCGTATCACGGGTGAGTGCTGATGGACCTCGAGGATATCGCGGATGTTACGTGCGGTCAAACAGCGCCGGTGGTGTACGGCGAACATCGCTGCCCGGAAAGCAGAAGACGCGGGTTCGAGTCCCGCCTGGCACAAGAGTTTTGATCGCAACAAAACATCCTGTAACAACGTACTTGCTTCTCTCGTCCCCTTCCTCTCGGCGTGTCCACCCCAACCCCTATCAAGTTAAAGATATCTGAGCGAGTTGCGGATCGAGCACACCTCGCTGCCTCTGCTGCGGCAGCAACGGATAGTATCGATAAGGGGTGTGCGTAAATACGATATACGATTTACGATTTTACGATATACGGCGATTTTTGGCAATTTTTTTACAATTACATTTTGGGTCGTAAATCGTAAATTTTCGTAAATGGAATCCTTAATCTAACTCCAAGAATGCCCTGGTTATGGAGATGTGTCCACTTTAAAAGTCCCGCTCGTTCCCTCTATTCGTTTTTGTGTTTATGTTCTGATGTTGCACCATGACAGAAGACAACGCAACTATTTGCTCTCTTTGCCTAACGGACCTTTACAACCCTCTAACATTGTGAGGGTGTCATTTGCTACCAGAACTGTTATAAAGAATAAGAAAGGACAGTAAATTCATAATTAAAAGTAGGCTCACTGGGAGATTGGACTGCTCCTTTCCCAGCAAGGTACATATTCCTACTGTCGAAGAACGTTCCATTCCAATCCACAGAAAGATATTCGAGGTTATATTGTAGCGAGAGAGATGACTATTCGCTAATTCCAATCCTATCACGGAACTATGTAACAGCTGGTTAGTCTCTTAATAAACGATTCATGCTGACACCTCCGACCACGAGTGAGGCAAGACGTGATGGAATATACTTCTGTTTGAAGGTGGATGTAAACATTGACTAGAATCATATGGGAAGATAAACCACTGATGTTTCCATGGATTAACATTGTACGCCATATTATGGATCAAATGGATATTCAAAGTGTTGTGAAAGTAAATCTTGAACTTATTCGAAGAAAGAGTCAAAGTACTTCTGGTATCCCCTACAGAATTGCAAAGGGTAGCCGAGCGAATGCATACAATTATTCTACATTACATAGTGTAGAATTTTAGTCTTCGAAGGCGCTGTTATTTCTTTTTTACGACAATACATCCACCTTTGCTCGCCTCCATATTCTGGTAAGGAAATAACTTCATGATGTAGGCAATTTAAAAACAGATGCACCAGTCGAGCCACACCCCAAAGTGTCTTCACCAAGTCTGTGCTCCTCCACGTCAGAAGAGTAGAACACAGAACGTAGCAGTATTATTCTTTGTTTTCTTCATTAACAGTATGCCTCGTTTCTTTTTTAGTATTAGTGAAACTTTTTGTAAGATGACTCCCCCCAAGTATCATAGCGCCGAAGTCTGATATTGTCAGTAGATGCTTCAGAATATGTGAGTACCTTTATTACGAAGTTTTAAAGTTTTTTAATCGCTCTACAGTGAACAGAGGTCGGAACTCGGGTATCGCGCGGTGGATAAGGTTGCTAACCACAAGTACTTTCTCATAATGCATTCTATGTTTAACTATCTTCATGTGATGATTTATATACCGTTTTTCTTCAACACATTAAAAATGGGAAACAAACGAAAAACCATTTCACACTATAACCGCTGCCTTCCCAACAAACTTGGATTTTTCAAAAGTCAAACGGGATCCTTTCCAAATCAGATTGGATGCTTACGGAATCAAATTGGAGACGCGCTAAAAAGGTTACACACTGCGCTTTCCATTCAAAGGCTACTACAGAGGATGCCCAAGAAGTATGATCATGTTGTTTCGATGGTTTTCTTTTCTGTTTCGATCGCAAGTTTTCTATCCAACTGGCGATGCTCCTGGACGAATTTCAAAATGTAAAAAGCGGACGCATTTCGTGGCGTCGTATAGTGGCTGCTTTCGTCGAGCTAGTCAGGGAATTTCTTGAAAATTTTGGGTCTTTATAGTGACTTTCTATTGTTTTTGCCAAGTCCTAGATTTATGCACAAGACAAAGAATTGCTAGGAGTTTGGGAATTCTATAGTCTTTTAAACGACGTAAGCTTTTTTGAAGGGCAGTGCATTGGTGAAGATAAAGTATTTGAATCAACACTTCATCGGCCTTCTTAGAAGGTATATGAAGCTGATATGAAAGATGTCCGACTAAAACGAAAATAAAGTTGGTTGGCAAGAAAACTGTCCAGCTTCCGCTGAAAATAACGCAACAAATATATTTATATTGGATCAGCTTAAATAAGATTAGCAAGGAAAACCCCAAAAATTTAATTGTAATGCTTTGCACGTCAGGACATTCTTACGATTTACGGTTTACGATTTACGATTTACGACGTTTTTTCGTAATTGCGATTTGCGATTTACGAAATTTCATATTTCATTTACGCGCACCCCTGGTATCGATCCGCATCTTTTGCTGCGCAGCAAGGGCAGCGCCGCACCCGTGAGCACGAATTGGCCACATGCACACTTTGCAGCGGGCATACGGCCAACTCGTGCTGAATGTGGGAGGAGCTAGTCTCCGTCCACACTCCACTGTGGAAGCAGCCGCACGCAGAAGGAATGAGGAATGTCCGAGTCATGCTGCGGTAGCGGGCCTTTTTAGGCAAGAGCACGTGCGGTGAAGTGCAACGTCCACACTACTTAAAAAGCGCGCGCTGCTGTTTACTGCGCGCATCCTTTACGAAAGCAGTGTGCACCCTGTTTTGTTGCTCAAGCCGGGTTTGCTGCCACAGCAAAGTGTGCTCGACCCTTAAAGATTGCTCACAAGCAGCAACGGGTCAGTATTATTAGAGTGTACCATAATTTTCTGGGTCATTTGAACCATGAGTGTTTGGCGCGTTGCAACTTCTTTATACAAGATCCGGACGGGATGTTCTCTTGTTACAACAAGGTGATTCGAATATATTTCGCAAGAGTGTATCGATTACCTCTATTGGCTTACCGCCCGGCACTTTGGCATTTTCTTGAAAAAGAAACTGACGACTGCCGAAGTCGCGACCTGTTTCTTCATCACTTTCGCTCTGGACTGTCTGCGTACGCTGCTCACAAAGCTATCGTTGTATTGTTAGGATCAGACGTCTGTTGCAAGTCAACGTTTGCAATCGGTTGCATCGTTTCCCAAAAGGAATGCGGCATTACAGAGGAGAAGTATAGCGGAAGACCGATCGGACCGTAGTCGTGCACTTCTCGCTTTTACCAGATGAACAGACGATTACAACAGACCTACTCATTGAAGCTGGAAATGAAGAGTAGGCTGCTTGAGAGAAATATCCGAGGTTCGGTACTATTCTTGTGTTAAAGGATAATGCACGACCGCATCGAGGGAAACAAACGCAGGAGACACTGAGGAAGGACTCTATCGAAATTGTGGCACATCCTGCGTATTCACCAGATATCAGCCCTTCTTACATTGCAGCATTCGGGAATCTTGCTCACTTTGAACAAACAGTCTCAAGAAGTGCAGTGGGCAATCGACGAATGGATCGGCAGCAGGCCAACTTGTTTCTGGGAAAACGCAATAAAGGTTATCTATTGCGATACAAGCATTAATTGCGGGCACAAATACTGCTCGACAAGTGTTGAAGACTCCAACTTCCTAATAACCAAGCTATGGGGGTAAGCATCAGATCATCATTCTCGACCTGAGTCGAGTCGTGAGCGGACGACACTATCTGGCTCTTCGTGGATTTTCCGACACTTCACTGCTGTTCAACTACATTGTCGGTATTTCTGCACACTCCTCTTCATTATGCGCTCCACTACGACTGTCTCGCCAAGAACTATCGATTCTTCAACTGTGAGCCCTGAAGTCCGCCTTCATTCGGATGCTGATGGCCTGCCAACCGACAAATCCGACTTCGATCGCGCAATCGAACAACTGTTCAAGGACGATCGTGTACCGTCATATCTGAAGACTATCGTGGGTTACTTACTAGAAAGTCGAAATCAGTTAAGTTCGCTATTCAGTCCGTGGTCAACAGGAACAACGAATTGATGACAGAAAATTGCGCCCTGAAGGCCGAAATAGAAGAGTTGAAAAATGCACTTGCTAACAACCGCGAAAAGTGCCCTACTCCGGCCCACACTCCTGCGGAACTCTCGTCATATGATGAAATCGAACGTCGACGAACTGTCATTATCTCTGGCCTATCAGAATCTTCTCGATCACCTGCCTCTGTGAGGGTAGTTCATGATATGCATTTGGTCATGCAAATTTTAGACTTTCTCGATATTGAGCGCAAACCCATCTCGATTTGTAGGATTAGTTCTCAAGCTAAATCACCTAGAGAACTCAAAGTAACTTTTCCTTCTTCCAATTACTGTAAGATGACGCTATTTCGGGCTCCTCGGCTGTCACGTTTCTTCCTTCGCCGCGTTTTTATTAGGGCTTCGCGCTCACGGGAAGAAAGAGAACGTCAGGAAAAACTAGTTCGACGTAGTAGTAATGGTGCTAATACCACGATCGAAATATCTCAAAATCTCCCGAAGGATGTGTCTCTCGCTCACTCAGACAACCATGAGAACAGACCAGGTCTTTCAGTTTCTGCCGCAAGAAATTTTTAAGAGGTCTTCAGGATTACAACCATGAATTGAATTGCGTTCTCTCAAATATTCGATCTTTATCAAAAAATCATGAATGTCTCAAACTTTTACTAACTCAAAAAAAACCAGCTCTAGTACTTCTAACTGAAACTTGGCTCAAAAGTTCCATTTCCTTACCTCCACTTCTGGGTGAATGGTGTTCTCACTATGAGTGCACTAGGTGTGATCGCCCTCGCAAATCGGGGGGCGGTGTTGCCATTCTCTGTATTTCATCTATCTCACCAATTTTTATTTTCAAGGAATCCATCATCAATGCTTATGAGATTCTATGTTGTGATATTTGCCGAGTATCCAAACCTTTACGAGTCATACTTGTATACAGAACTCCAAATTGCTCTGCAGAAAACAGTGAGTTACTTATGAAAGCCTTAAGTGACATGTTATGTTGTGAACATCCCTGCCTTTTAGCGGGTGACTTTAACTTTCCAGACATCTCCTGGCTTCCTTTAATGTCCTCATCCAGTTCCGTTTCCAAGCACTTCATCGAATTTATAGAAACACACAACCTAATACAGTATGTTCGTGAATCCACACTGGGAAACCACACTCTCGATTTGATTCTGTGCAACGCAGACAGAATGATACAAGATGTAAAAACGAATCCCCCTTTTGGAAGCAGCGATCACAACAGCATGAATTTTCGTATCAACCAGTACGCAGAACCTGAACGCTTTGTCATCAGAAAGAACTTCATGAGCGCGGAATACGACGCTATTCGAAAACACTTGGCCGAAAGAGATTGGTACAGTTCCCTAAACACGGCAAACTCAGTAGATGAAAAATACGAATTATTTCTTGCTATACTACAACATTCCATCCAATTGTTTGTCCCAGTCCAGAAAGTCCCAGCCTGCGGTAAATTTCTACCCAAATATCTCCTAGATTTATTCAATCTCCGACATTTAGCCTGGAACAAAGCAGCAAATGACCATTCCTCTAATAGCTGGGATGAATATAAGCGTATAAATCTCAAATTCTGAGAAACTTGCAAAATACAATCGCTGTCAAGAAAAGAAAATTGTTGAAGCAAAAGACAAATTAGCCTTTTATAAATTCATGAGATCGAGACTTCAAGAGAAGAAAAGAATTGGAGTTTGAGTCGCAGAAGATGGAACCATTGCCAGAAACGACCTAGATAAAGCCCGACTATTAGGGGACACCTTCGTAGAAGCTTTCACTGATAATGACCTCGACAATATATCATCTCCAATCAATGCATTCCCCATCATGGAGAATTCTGTTTGGTTTCAGACGAAGTATATGAAGAACTCTCAAGGTGGCCTAGGTCTTACTCTTAAACGCCCGATGAAATACCGTTTTTCTTTGTAAAACAAGTAAGTGCAAGTATTGCCAAGCCTCTTGAATTCATTTACAATTTAAGTTTTATGACAGCTGAAGTTCCACATAGATGGAAGAGCGCTATAGCTACACCAATACCAAAAAAGCCTCCATTTACAACACCGCAAAATTATCGGCCGGTTAGTGTCACATCTATTTTCGCTCGCCTTTTCGAAAAAAGTTGTTAAAAAGAGAATTGTTGCACATTTGGATCAACACAACATAATCTCTTCAAACCAACATGGTTTTCAGAAAAAAAGATCCACTGAGACAGCTATGCTGCACGCCTTGAATGATTGGACCAATGACATAGATAACATAGGATGGCTTGATGTGATTTATTTTGATTTTGCAAAAGCCTTCGATAGGGTATGTCATAAGAGACTAAAAGCTAAACTAACCATGGTGGGCATACACCCTCGAATAATTTCTCGGATAGTTGAGTTTTTAAATCGCAGAACTTTTACTGTCAATTCTAATTATTCAGCACCTCAACCGACTCTTAGAGGCGTTCCACAAGGTTGCGTTCTATCCCCTATTCTATTCAATATTCTATTCAATATCCACGAACTACCGTCACTAATAACGAGCTCAGGAGTGAAATGCATAGCTTTTGCTGATGATTTGGAAATTTACCATAGCTCACCAATCCATGATCAAAACCTTCTGCAGCGAGCCATAGATGCTGTTGATCGCTGGTCCCACGAGTGGCGGCTCCCTTTGTCAAGAGAAAAAAACTAAGGTGCTCCATTTAGTAAGGACAAATCCCCGCTACACATACAAGTTAGGTGAAAATGTGATTACCAGCACTGGTCAAACGACAGATCTTGGATTTCTCCTCGACGCAAATTTGACTTTGGACGCGCATTGTTAACAAATTGCAAACAAAGCAGTGACTGTAGTACACAATCTCTTTAGAAGTCTTTCCACAAAAAACCCCTCTGTCCTCGTCAAAGCCTATAAGACTTACGTTAGGCCGATACTTGAGTATGGAACAACAATTTTTTACCCAGTTAAGAAGAAGAATATACTTAGACTTGAAAAAGTCCAAAATAGCTTCACTAGAAAACTGTTTATCAGGAAATGTGGCTTTGATTACCATGCTATTCCCAGCAGTGAAGTAAGAAACAAACAACTCGGACTACAGACACTTTCATCCAGACGAAGAACATACGACCTCGTAGTGGTTCACAAAATTCTCCATGGTTTCTGTGGACTTAATAAGCGTGACATCTTCATTTTGAGACTATCTAGAACCCCAGGTGGAGGAGAGAAACTTTCACTAAGTACTGCAAAATCTTCTATTCGACATAATTTTTTCGTTAATAGAGCAGGTTCGGATTATATAAAACTTTCCAAAAACTCAGTTATTCTGTACAAGCTGAAGCCATTTATTACGAATGCAAGTCAATTCATGAATAATTCTAGGACATAATGAGATCTCGTGGCAAAGCCCTCTTGATCTGTTCTCCTTTCCATTCTTCTTTCTCTGGGCATTTGTTGTCGTATGTACTTCTTTCTAATCATTCTATAACACTTTGATCTGGATAGCCAATTTGATGTGGATGTCGTTCTATACCGTATCTAATTACGTTGTTCTTCACATGGATTTGACCCATGTAATAAATAATAATAAATAATAATAATAATCACCCTCTCCAATGGTGGAAGTGAATGCAGTGACAATTGATGCAAGAAGTCTCAACGTCCATTTGGTCTTCTAGACCACAATATCTGTCACCAAAGTCACCATTCTGACAGAATCCGAAGTGCTTTAAAGTGGATTAAGTACTCACACTAACGTCGAATCAAGGGACTGTACATTCAACTTCGAGTGTAGAAAGTGCATAATCTCGCGTTTATTGGAGTACATTGATGTGGACGTATCCTTTGGCTACATATGCATCAGACGGAATCCTGCCAATATCGGTACACGTGGCATGCCAGCGGAGGGATTCGCCTCACACATTTGCTGGAAGGGCTGCCCGTTTAATACCATTCGCTGAAAAGGTTTTCCGCTAAAAATCCGAAAGAGGAAGGATAGAGAGATAACGAATTTCTCGCAGCGCGGATGAATGTTGCTGAAGGACGAAAAGTTCTCGGAGAACTTATATTCTTTCAGAATATTCTCGAATTCACTCGATATTGCAGTAAAACTATTGAACTAAGCGTCCTATCATATGTCATACGCTTTTTGAGGTGTATCTCATTTAGATTATCAGAAAGACTACGAAAAAGTCTTTGAAAATTTTTCCATATCTCAAATATTCGGCAAAAGCCAATTACTTGACTATCTCGGAAACTAGAGATGCTCACCGCATATTGCTCATAAATCACAAGGTTCTCCATATTGTCACTCAATACAAGAAAAAAACGGAACCTGAAGAAAGACGGCTTGTTGAGAGCATATGGACGACTCAGTACCGGAAACGAGGGCCATGGAAAAAAATCATATCACAGCTGTTCCAAAAACACAACTTTGTCAAATCATAGAGCAAAAATGGACAATTCCACTCTATCACGAGTCACGCATAGATGAAATACGACGGCAGTTGTTGATTACGAGAGAAAATGCCCGAACCGCGCCGCGTCTGTTTCGGTGCGAGAAAATGCCCGCAACCAAGGGAGAAAATGCCCGTGACCAGGGAAGAAAATGCCCGCGACCAGGGGAGAAAATATCTGCGGCCACTGAACGGTTTTCGATAGGGTCCACTAAACAACAACAACAACAAAACACATGGTAAGCACGTGGACAGGTAACGGCATTTTTCTCGTGGCATCAGTAAAGGGCATGAGAAATCGTGGGCGTGGCAACTGAAACTGTGGCACCATCATCTGGATTCCCTAGCAGACTTGATGGTCTTACCGTGATAGAGAAGCTTTGGAGAATATGAGGAAAGATTCTCGTTACAACAGGCATGCTCAACGTTCAGATTAGTCCCAACGGTGTTTTATATGAAAAGAACACTTGAAAACACTAAAAGGAGCGAAGGAAGCGTTTTCGTCCAGATTTCAATTTCTAGAAGGTAAAACTAGAAAACAGAAGCGTTTTCGCCCAGATATCAATTTCTAGCACATAAAACTAGAAAACAAGCACATCAACGGAACCTGGTAGAGAATTACTTTTCGAAGCATTGAACTGCGGAACTGTAGGCCACGTCAATTTTTGAGTTTGTTTTTGAGCTACATGAACGCCACATGGAGTGAACAGTAAGGTACATGTACTTCAAATTCATGAGAAGTAGATAATGAAAAATGGAAACACTTATTTGGGAATTTATATACAAAATCGTTTTTAGATTTTGCTGAGGTTTCGCTGAATCTTTCTGAAGAAGTCTTCATTTTTGACCAATCATTTCCTTCTTTACTAAAACCGGATTTGAATATAGATATTTCAACATTCACTGCTTTTCAATTGACTCTCATCTGATACACCGTTGGCATCGTAAATACTTGTTGTGCTCTTTTTTATTAAAGTTTTCTCAGTATGTAAGTTCTCTCAGACTTCTATCTTGATTCGCTTTGTTGCTGTTTTTCTGATATTTCCACATATCTGAATAAAGGATTCTTCTCGTCAATCCGGGAATTTTCTCTCTTGGTCGCGGGCAATGGTTAGTTACAACATAGTTTCTACCAAAAACGTTATTAAAATGACCAGAACCTACGGTGTAGCACCTCGCCAAAAATCTTTCAAGGCACCTTCTTGAAATATAGAGTGTTTTTCGAACATGAAATTTTGCGATCAATTTCTTATTAGAGCCTTGATACGAACGAAACGTTGCGGAAATAGACCATTGTATAATAATAACGACACGTCCCGTTAAGGCTCTCCTAACGTACGGTTTTGTCCACAGTTTCAAAGTTTTCTATGTTTCCTAAGTGTTGTTTACCGCTCAAAGTTGTTTTCATTTATGACGGCGCTTTTGCTATTCACCACATGATGATGTGCTCGTCTACCCGGAATTTTCTCCCCTGGTCGCGGGCATTTTCTCCCCTGATCACGGTCATTATCTCCCCTGGTTGCGGGCATTTTCTTCCTACTTCGGGCATTTTCTCCGCACGCAACGCGCGCCGTGAGATTCGGGCATTTTCTCCGTAGACCGCAGTTGTTGTGAGAATTGGCGAGTGCGCGATTTAGGATTACGGTAGATTGCCCGGTGTGCATATTGCAGAAACCGCCAGAAATGGCCGTCTACGGGCAAAGGTCAACCAAAGCAGCGGGATGGCGAGAGCGCAGAGAAAGAGACACTTCCTTTGCGCTCCGACAGCTGCCAACCGAATGAGCTGACTCAGCGCCGTGGTGGGAGAACACGCTCGTCGTCTGCGTCTCTACGGCCGGCGTCCGTTGCGGTGAGAGGAGACTGAGTCTCAGAAACAAGAAAATCATATTCCAGCAAAATTAGACGCGTGTTAGACGCTGGAAGCGGCAAACAAGACGTGCCTTGACCAAATTGAAATTTGAAGGTTTTTGAAAATAGTAAAATAAAGATAAGATTAAGTATAAAGGCAAGATACGATAAAGTTGAAATAAAATGAAGTCTGCACGCCTATACCAAGCGTTTTTCCAGGTGAATAGGCCTATGGATATCAGAAAGCAAATACTAGCGGCGCACCTCCCATTCTCAAATCTTTTATTATCCATCTTCCATTCAAAAGAGCATTTGTGCATATGAACAGATCAATCCTGGAGGCAGATTAGAAAATGGTGGCAACGCTCTTCAGAGTCTTCATAATCTAATGTTCCGTAGTAATGCATGAAAGCATGGTTGCATGGTAAGCTCGTCTGGTAAAGTTTCCTATCAGCGTTAAATAAAACTATGCTTCAGCTTCCTCTACATTGAGGCTCTCACATTCTGTTCCTTACAAGGCAGAGTTATGGAATACACTTACCCGAAATAGGCAATCAGCAACACGATTAGGCTGGAAAAAAGATCTAGTTGTTGAATACCTCGACGTGAAAATTCGATCGAACAACAGTGCGCACATTACAGTTATTATTCATATAAACTATTATGCTGGTCCCAAGAGCTTGCAAGATTTTAGTAATCTAGGTTCGAAGATCTTACAATTTGTAAAATGGCGGCGCTTTAAGGTACTTCAGATGTGATACACCACAACTACATATAGTGCTTTGAGCATGTGGAGTGCTGTCCGAGGCAGTTGCTCTCGCATGCACGCAGATTCGATTCAAGGTTTGGGCCCCACCAAAGCTATAATTCCTTCCATGCACACAGACTCGTTAAAATTATTTGGGAAAGACTCTTGGAAAAAGATAAAACACTGACCTGAATATCGACACCTACATTCCTCTCTAGTCTAAATATGTATTGAAATTGCATCCAGGATATACCTATGAAGTGGGATGCGTAGTGCACGATAAACTGAATAAGGCTGGCCTTTATCCTTTAAATAATGTTGGTTTTGCATAACATTCAGTTTGATTCGACGTTTTGATTGCTCGAAAAGAATTCCACATCTTTGTGTGTCTGAGGCAATCAACAACTTAGATAGAGAAGCATTTATTGTTCATTAATTACGTAGTAATTTCTTGCTTTTGACTGAAACGGCCTACAATTTTTGTGTCGAATGGGATGTCATGAGTCACGCTACAATTGGTCAATCAACCGCAAATTCACCACTATTCATGTTCTTCGATACTAAGACAACATTTCGTCGTCGACGAGCGGATAACTGGCCAGCTACCTCGCTGTTCATGATTTTTAAAGCATAGTTTAATGCTGAAAATCATGTAAGCCATATTATTAATTCGAATTGCGGCCGGAGAGCGAAGAATCTACAAAGTTTTAAGAAATTCATATGAGCCATATTACTAATTCAAAATTGTAGTCAGAGAGTAAAGATTCTACAAATCTGAATGCAATATTCTATGTCAGTGTTTAATATTGTCTACATAGGTTGGAAGTCCATTATTTTATAATTTCATCACCAATCAAGTAAAGATCGAGCAACGCAGGGGGAATGCATGAGCTACGCAAAGACCACATTATATCATGCTGTAAAGTTTCACTACAGCTAGGAGGGTAGGATTTTTATAAAGAATAAAATGTGTTCGTCTCATTTTTTGAGGCTCATCGTGGTCTTCATTTTTCCAGTTTTTTGGTTAAAGAATCTATTCAAGAATTTACCGCAGATGTTGAAAGACGGCTACAAATGAGAAGGTATATGAAAGTCAGTAATATTTTAGAAAAGTCGCCGCACGTGACTGAACTTAATCTATGTAGAATTTTAGGCTAGACTGTTCACAATTCGCGAACCCGGAAGCATGAACGCACATACCTCTGATAGACCTAGAGCTCTTTGCATATCAGCTAGAGAATGTTTCGTCTACCAAGGATCGAAGGGAACGGATTTCGAACGGCCTCAAAGCCTTAACGCTTCCTAGCATTCCGTATAGGTTCTCCTTCACATGCATAAGTCCCTATGCTTGTCATTCAATCTATCTTAGCCTCCCAAATGCCCAAACGCGGGTGTCCTCCATCCATATCTATGGGCAGCGAAAGCAGCACCGTTATCTCCGTTTTGGCCGACAGCAGTGGTCATGAGGTGGTCGCAGTGCTTGGTGGCACAGATGGAAATCCAACCCATCAAACTATTCCTCATGAATCCATTACTAACGATTGGGTTTTATTTGAGCGCTGCAGCTTGGGTCAGCCGGCTGCTTATTCTAGCTTTATCATAGGCGATATCACTCAATTTGTTGTCTTCGTAGTCAATCACTCAAGTTTCGGCACGATCCCTATCCATTCCCAACGCGTCGGAGAATGGATAGGGATCGTGCAACAAGCTTTCGGATTCAGAATGCGTATCACAGGTGTACTTTAACGATCGTCCCAGAGGTCGAGAGGTCGAATGCACTTCGCAGGAGCACGTAAAAGGTCTCGATCATCTAACAATATCGATATTAACAATTTTTGACGGGAGCCTCCAGTAGTCGTCGAGATTTAAAGGATGGGGATGGGAGTCGAAGTAGAAGTATATGTGAACGTGATGACTTGATTCGATTTTAGAGAAATATTAGACGACATACAATTTGCAATTTTCTAAATGTATGGAAAGATCCTCGGTCTTCAAATGTACACTGTGCGAACTCGTGATGTTCTCATTTGCGAGCTCCGTATTGGAGGGAAGCGTTTGGAACACTTCGACATTTGGAAATATATTTTTGAGCGAACTGATGACTGACAACGATCTGTCTGTTGTTGGGATTGCATGTATCCATCTGTGCAACTTCCATTAACTCTCCAATATATCTGAAGTGACTGGTGAAAATCGAACCAAATGTCTTCAGAATCGCGTCAGGATCCAGCCATATTGGAACTTGGTGGCCTTTCACGAACTGTTTGAGTATGTACATACGTAGCACAAAGGTAGTGTATTCCATTCTCATCTGATTTAATTTGAAGCCAGTCTAACGGCCGGATCGGCAGTTGCCCTGTTCAGTAACTATATACATTCCCTGACACATAATAATCACTACTGGAAAACGCAGTGTTTCGAAATCGTCCTTTCAAATTTTTGGACATCACGCAAAGACGCGGGATTTCTCATGGTCAATCTGCAAAGTCTGGGACTTTCACACAAACCTTCATGGGAAAATGGGCTACGTTATCAGTCGCTCCGCCTACTATGGATCGATACACATAGGATAGATCAAGAGAACGGTGAGAAATTCCCACGAAGCATGAGTAAGAGCTCCACCCCTACTACATAAAAGGTCAGACAACCGGGTGGAGGTAATTAATCACGTTCTGTGAGTTACCTGATCTACGGTAATGGCATTCCAACCTCTACCTGCCAGATTCGTTCCATCGCAAGTGGCCAAAGGGAAAGATGTTGCTGTATTCATCTTTCCTGGTGATCATGAGCTTTGTTACGAGTGGCACTATCAGAAGACGCTTGCTGATGGGCAAACGCTTCTGTATATGTGCTGTGGATGCAGAGCGATGAAAGAGGCAGACCGAGAAGCACATAGGGAGCCGATCCCTACGTGCCAAATCGCTAACGGGAGGTTCATTACCGACCCAAGAAACCCTCGCCGCCGCCACTTCTGTCAGTCGAGGTCAACTCCGAGGGCAGCTGCACGCCGGCTGGTAATAGAAAGATGTGCAGAGATTCGAAGGAGCGAGCCTCATGTGCTCAGAGCACCGTCTACAGAGGTGGCTGAGGTCCTATCAAGGATTGGTTCTGAAAGATTTGGTAAGCTTACGTTAGAGCTCTGGTGCTTTAGCAATAAATAATAAGAAAGCATTCATTTTTCAGGAGATTTCACCGATCCGGAACGCCGAGCAATGGTTGAGCAAATTGTCCAGCCAATCCCAAACGGACGCGACAATACAAGAAGGGTATTGTGCCGTGCCCAAACAAGCTCGAGGCGACAAGCCGATCAAAACGTCATTCCAGGACAACTGGTAAGTTTAAGACAACCATATTAAAACTATATTAAGCATATACGGAAGAAGGTCAATTTCTAGGATCTTTCTGCATGCTGCTGTTCCGCAGATGGTGAAAGCTTCATTCTGTTGGACGAGTCCGAACGAATATACTTCGGCAGCCGCTCCTTGATAGCTGCGGCCTTTAACACACTGGTGCTCAGAAATGTTGTAGAAAGATCTACTTGTTATTTTATTTTTTTGCCATTCCGTTTTTATTTTTTTATTTTCTATTTTTCTATTCCTTTTTTATTAATTTTTTTACAATTATTTTTGTTGCTCTATTTTCTAAACATTTTTTCTTAGGAACCTGTCGGAAATTTGTTTGTTATGTTTCAGTGCGACGGAAGGTACAAGCAGATACCAGCAGCCCTAGGCGGTGCCTCGTCATAATTCTACACCATAATTGGCATCTTCAACGAGGGCATTGCTTTACCACTTCTATACGCCTTCATACCAGATGGCACGGAGGCTACCTACCGCCACCTGTTTGCCTACCTATGGCAAACTCTGATTGGGCTTGGAGTGCAGAGGTCTCTTACAGACTCTACCTTTCTATTCGACTTCGAGCTACCAGCTATCCGAGCAGCTACGCGTGAAATGCCGATAGTGGCAAAGGGGTAAAAGATAATATATAATTGTCTCACCGTGGCAGAGTTAAATATCCTTCTAATATAATAAGCCGCTTAAGGGGGCGGGCTGTCTGTCTGTACGGGGCGGAGCGTCTGTCCAGGGGGGGAGCGTCTGTCCAGGGGGGGATCAGTGAGCCTGCCGGTGTTGAATGTGAGGGGGAAGTGTGTGGGTTGTAGATGTGCAAGGTGCCTGGCGACTCAGTAGACGTGCCGAACACGTTGCCCAACGTGCCTGGCGAGTCAGTAGACGTGCCGAACACGCTGCCAAACGTGCCTGGAGATGCGGTGCTGGAGTCCTGTAAGGGGGAATCGTGGGGGGAGGGGGGTTGCAGTTGTGCAACGTGCCTGGCGACTCAGTAGACGTGCCGAACACGTTGCCCAACGTGCCTGGCGAGTCAGTAGACGTGCCGAACACGCTGCCAAACGTGCCTGGAGATGCGGTGCTGGAGTCCTGTAAGGGGGAATCGTCGGAGGAGGGGGGTTGCAGTTGTGCAACGTGCCTGGCGACTCAGTAGACGTGCCGAACACGTTGCCCAACGTGCCTGGCGAGTCAGTAGACGTGCCGAACACGCTGCCAAACGTGCCTGGAGATGCGGTGCTGGAGTCCTGTAAGGGGGAATCGTCGGAGGAGGGGGGTTGCAGTTGTGCAACGTGCCTGGCGACTCAGTAGACGTGCCGAACACGTTGCCCAACGTGCCTGGCGAGTCAGTAGACGTGCCGAACACGCTGCCAAACGTGCCTGGAGATGCGGTGTTGGAGTAGAGAGAGGGGGGGTGTAGGGGGGGGTGTATTTCGTTCAAGCGGTCCGAAACTTTAGCCTTGGGGGTAATCGAGGTCGCTGAACACGAATCTGAAGTTGATCAATCGATATCGATCGATAATATCGATTTTTCGTGTATTTCGTTAAAGCGGTCCGAAACTTTAGCCTTGGGGGTAATCGAGGTCGCTGAACACGAATCTGAAGTTGATCAATCGATATCGATCGATAATATCGATTTTTCGTGTATTTCGTTCAAGCGGTCCGAAACTTTAGCCTTGGGGGTAATCGAGGTCGCTGAACACGAATCTGAAGTTGATCAATCGATATCGATCGATAATATCGATTTTTCGTGTATTTCGTCCAAGCGGTCCGAAACTTTAGCCTTGGGGGTAATCGAGGTCGCTGAACACGAATCTGAAGTTGATCAATCGATATCGATCGATAATATCGATTTTTCGTGTATTTCGTTAAAGCGGTCCGAAACTTTAGCCTTGGGGGTAATCGAGGTCGCTGAACACGAATCTGAAGTTGATCAATCGATATCGATCGATAATATCGATTTTTCGTGTATTTCGTTAAAGCGGTCCGAAACTTTAGCCTTGGGGGTAATCGAGGTCGCTGAACACGAATCTGAAGTTGATCAATCGATATCGATCGATAATATCGATTTTTCGTGTATTTCGTCCAAGCGGTCCGAAACTTTAGCCTTGGGGGTAATCGAGGTCGCTGAACACGAATCTGAAGTTGATCAATCGATATCGATCGATAATATCGATTTTTCGTGTATTTCGTTCAAGCGGTCCGAAACTTTAGCCTTGGGGGTAATCGAGGTCGCTGAACACGAATCTGAAGTTGATCAATCGATATCGGTCGATATTATCGATCAATATCGATTGATCAACGTGTTTGGGGATTCAGGTAGACGTACCGAAGACGTCATCCGCTAAGCGGGATCATTGAGGGAGTAACCAGTACCAGTAATGGAAGACCGTATCACTAAGGGTAGAACAGTAATGAGGGACCAATAGATCACCCTATCATACTATATACTGTACGTGCTGCGAGCCTTTTGTACTCCTAAGTAGGGAAGAAAGCTATACAAGTAGAGCAGCAAGCTTGATGTGATTGTCCTTAGCTTAGTGATACTGCAACATCGCGCGAAGCGCGCAAGTGCGAGGCACGCCGATAGGCGTGACGGAGCACTTGTCTATACTATTTCAGGTATTTCTTCCACTACACCCAGGCCATTGTGCGACACAGGTACACACTGCAGCTGAGGCCGGCATCCACCAAGAAACCTGCGGTGGGCTGCTTCTTCAGGCGGATTCAGATGCTCCCTCTGCTTCCACGGCAGTTCCACCGCATTTCGGAAGCCTTCGTCCTTCCGCAAGCTCCCCTCGTCAGCCCGTTCGAGTACGCGGGTCTGCTGCAATTTGCAGACTACTGGTGCAACAACTGGGGAATCGGGGTTCGCTTTGACGGGTTGTGGGATCACTCGGAAAATCGCGGCTTGAGAACCACGAATGCGGCGGAAGGGTTCCACACGAAAATAAGGGCCGCCTTTCCAAGAGGCACTCCTACCCTGCACCAAATGCTGGGTTTCATTCAAAGCCAGTTGGTGATATCAAAAGGACTGATCGGACCGGCTGCGGATGGAGCTCGACCGCACTACGTGAGAGAAGATGAGGCAACGCTGCAGTTAGAAATCACTCGAGAACTTTCACGTTTTTATGACCGCCATGTTATAGGAGGTGTGATTCCTTCTACGAGGGAATGTAAAGAATTTTAGACTATCTTGCACATAGACTCGCGCATTGAAATTATTTGTCACTCCATACAAATACACATTTTAAGTGTAAGATGTATATATATATAATATATATATATATATTTGCGTGTCACATGTAAGATGTATACACTATTGTAACGAATACTTCTTAATAAGCTTTAATAAAGTCACAAGAAAAGTTTAGCCCACAGCAGTGTTCCTGAGATGTCATGTGCATACTGATAATGCTATTTAGTGTTCTGATGTAAGAAGCAATGATGTTTCGAAGAAGGTTCCTCGCTTTCAAGTGAAAAATTTACACCGAATATAGTTTTTTGAGTTCACTCGTATCTGAAGAGCTTTTAAGCTATGTGTTGCGAAACAAGGGCTTTAAAACCTGAATCGTGCACGTGAAGCAAGCTACATAACGAAGTTCGCTGGTGCCCAGGACTTTGCATGTAACCTTAAACGATCCACAAAGTCTACCACTTCGATGTTCTCACCGGTACATGGCGCCTCCCGAGTATAACACAACGCAGGAGACATGCGCCTCACCTTCCAGTGGCAATTCTTGCTGTTGAATAACTTGTGCATTGTCTCAACGCGATAATTCCTACGAGTCAGGAAACAAGACATCTCCTCGACGTTACTAATACACGAGTTTCTCCAGCAGACACCTCTCCTTTGAGAAATTACGGTTGACGAACTGTAATCATCGGCTGACTGAGCCTCAGCTGCGGTAGAGGTACTCTAGTGCCGAACTGCTCCGCTGTCTGGACTCTAGCGCAGGCGAGAAGAGACGTAGGGAGTTATGTGAGGGGAATGCGAAGGGAATCTCTAGTGAGGAGGGCGCCGACGGCGCGACAAATCGGCGAAAACGTGAGTCATGGTTGTCCTTTGCCCTGTAACCAGAAATGGCGCGGGAACCTAAGGTTGGGACAGCAGTTTCAGTGGGATTCTGTGGACTCTCCGGGAAGCAGCTTGGTCCACCGGACTGCGTCGTTCTTTTCATCTTCTCACCCATGGTGTTATTTTAGTGCCGTTTTTGCGTTGCTGCACATTTTCTCAATACACTGTTTTATATGAACAGTCGTATTGCATCGTGGGCTCCAAAGGGTCCCATCCCAGCACTTATCTTGGGTCACATAAACAAGCACTTTAGCCGTCTTCTTTCTACTTTTGTTTCTACGTTTCTTTTCAGGGGCCAATCCGTTGACCTATGTGAGCCAACGAGCGCCTAGATCGACTGTTTGGAAGGCAGTTCATTGGGAAAAGGTGCACGAAAGAATGCATGAGGCGCCCGGCTGCGACGCGTCGTCGAGTGGTCATGGCTCCGTGGTTCGCAAAGAACCAGCTGAATCTGTGGTCGTTGCAGATACGAGCTGGTAGCGGACCAACGTTACGACGGAGGACGACGAACAGATGGCAGAAGAGTTGGAAGACGGATTCCAATGACTTTGCGGATACGAAAATCGACCAAAGAGCCTGCAGGTATGCACTCGAGTGGGGAAGAACATAAAGAACATTGAAGTACTGGCGATGGCTGAGGTAACAGAGTATATGAGATGGGCACGCGAGCCACGAGGCAATTGAATTGAACAAGCGGGCCGAGCAGCCATCGAGGTCGCATTGAGTTAGCGATTAGCAACTCGACCGGCGAGTAGAGTGCAAGGTTGGCGCAGTAGTATAGAGGTGGGCAGTAGTTTTCGAGGGTTTGGAGTGCACTAGCAGAGTGAATGGTGTGGAGCGGTCGGCGGAACTTCTGGGAATGCGAGATGAAGTAAGGAGATTGAACGCGAGTACGGGATGCATGAAGACAGTGTGTTGTGAAGGTGCGAAGATATCTTCAAAGAAAATGTCTTCGCAGGAAACCCTTCGGGACCAGTACACGGAGCTTGTCGAGTTTCGAAATCCGAGGAGGGAGTTCGCGGTTCAGTTCGCGGGAGCGCGAACTACAAGAGATGCGCAGGGCTTTAACGACAATGAGGCGGCGTGGTGCTGATGTGTTGAATGTGCTAAAACAGAGTATAGGCCACCAGGGAAGAGATATGATGCAGAGCGGCGTCGAGAATGCCGACCGAGGTAGCGACGATGTCCGAGAGGCTTGCTAGGGGGACCATGCAGCAGGAGCAATGGAGGAACCGAGCAGCTGGTGAGTGGTGGTCGATTCCTGAGAATGGCGATACGTGCGAGGGAGAGGGAGAAGGAGTGCGGTGATTCGCAGCGACCCGTTGACCAAATCCAAAGGTACATGGCCCTGTCCGAGGTGAGGCCGTATAACGGAGAAGACACAACGTATACCTTCAAGGCGTTTATCGAGCTTTTCTTTTTGAGGTACCCGAAGGATGCTGGGAGGAGCTGAGCTAGGGATCCTGTTGCGATCGAAATTAATAGGCAAAGCCAAAAACCAGTACGAAGCCTTACCTAAGGCGATTCGCGAGAGTAGTTTCGAGGGGCGGGTGGATGCGCTGAGGCAGGCTTGTAGGGCGGGGTGAAGAAACGACCGGATTGTGGCCTTAGGCAAGTTGAGGAAACTTAGGAAGAGGGAGATTAATTTTTTTCACCGATTTCTGTGTGAATTTGGTACAACTGACCCGGCGTGCGCATTCTCACATGAGCGAGGTGGTTCTGGATGCGGTGCGGGCTCATTTACTGTACGTGCATCTGGCACACTGGGATGATTTCTATCTAGTGGCGCTTGAGAGCGAGAACCAGCCATATGAGGAATTGAAGCAGATCGCGAATTGAGCGGCACAATTGGACGCTACTGAATAAAGGGGTGAGGACCGGCCGCAGTGGCGATACTGGCGAAGAGGGAACACGGGGGCAGACATAACTCCAGCGCCGCGCGAACCCCCCCCCCCCCTGGCGTCGCGCACTGTGCGCGACGAACGAGTTGTCGCGGTCCGATGCCTCCAACGTCTACAAACGCTTCCTACAGGGACATGCGGCACGCATTTGCCTTATTTCAACGTTTCTTGGAGATTGTATATGAAAGTGGTTTCAATAGGACGATCAGCGACAGTTGATACAGGAATCCTGGTCATGTATGGTTTCTAGCGTCAGTATTCACAATCTACAACTTCTTCGGTCAATTTTTATCCGTGATTATGGTTATACTACGGAAAAAGCTCACTATCACCCATTCTAGGAGCAATTGCCCTACAGCAGACTGTTGCCTACCACATTCTGTAGAATCTTAAGTTCCTTGCTAGAAATGTGATCTGGGAACTTAAGCACTGAGAACATTTTGTGCTCCGCGGCTAACCATGCGTCACCGAGCGCACGTCCGCGTTTCAGCGCCGCGACGTCGCGTTGGAGTTAGGTCCTGGAGCCGAGGGAACACGCCCCGAGGTGCAGAAGTTAGGAGCTGAGAAGCGTGAAACCAAAGGTGTGGGGGAAGAGTCTCTCAAAGTGGAAATGTAAAGAAGCGAGCTCCACTGTGTTACAAAATGCCACGAGGTTGGCCAGATCGCCAGATTGTAAGGGCCAAGAGCAGTGAGGTCAGAGTAGAGACGGTAGGCAGGCTAGGCAGGCGACGTTCTTATCGACCAGGTTGTTACAAGCCGTTTGTCAGGCTATAGGCAGTGCAGGGCTGAAACGGTCGGGGTCTGAGAGAAGTGCGGGGTGCCCTCTGATAGGTGTTAAGTTTACCACAACAATCGAAATACAGTCGCCTCCCGTAATAACGCCTCCGGATAAGACGCGACTCTCGATATAGTGTAGATTTTCTCTGGAGCCGGCCAGCCTACCTTCACGCCTGTACAAATCAAATCCGCTTAAGACGCGTCGGATACAACACTACTCTTTTGGGAGGAACTCTGCGTTCAACATGACTCGTTATAACGCGTCACGGGTTCAGTTCCGGTACCATATAGGACTTGTAGGTGAGCAAGATGCTGACGGCGTCTGTGATCAGACCAACCCTTTTATTGTCCGTTCGTAGCCACGATCAGCATCCGACAACTAATTAGATGCATGTAGACGTTTTTCATGCGATGCACGATCGTCAAAAGCGTTCATAGTCAGCAATATGTCGAACACAGTGGAAGAATTCCGGTAGCCGTTAGAAGCTTCAGTATATTGGGAGATTTTCTCTATCAGAAACGAGAAACGAGATTTCACGCCGAACTTATTCCTGTATCCTCTGATTTGCAGAGAGGAAAACAGCAGCAATGCTTTTTGATCACAAGTGACATCTCCATATCATGGGACTGTACTGATTAGCCATTTATGTCGATTATATCGCAAATGTGGTGCGCGATTTAACAGCGCTGGTAGCGTAGTAGGCTGCGCCCTGCACGAAGGCAAGGAGTGCGGGTTCAAGTTCCGCCTCTGATCGCAACAAAACACCTTTCAACATTGAGGTGCACAGTTTTGCTGTTGTTCACGTCTGACTACCCCTAGAAATCGATCAATCCTCACACACACTTGACATATGTACGCACATAACAGAGAGTATGTCTAGGACATTCAGTAAGGTTGTTTTATGCCTTCACATTCTCTTCAAGGTCATCTATTTTATTTATATAGCATTATTTATTCATTTTATGTGATTATAGATAAAACGGTCTGAAAAAGGTCAGCTCCGGTTAGGACGCGACCCCCGTTATAAAGCAGATTTTCTTCGGGCCCTTAAAACGCGCTATAACGAGAGGGGACTGTATTTGGGAGAAATTGGACGGGATTGTTGGATACACAATCGTAGTGTTTAATAATTCCCGCGGAGATTTTATTTAAGACAACAGAGGATGGGTGCGATATCAATCGCGAGATAGTGGAGCATCCGACGGATCGGTCAGTGTGGATGTGCGATGCGTCTGGCGCGGTGATGAGGTTCCTCGTTTTAGTGGAAGGGTAGAGGTAGAGGAAGCGGGTAAGATGTATGTGACGTCGGCTAAAGGAATGGTAATATTGGGTACCAACGAGCTACGGAAGCAAAGTCTGGACGTTGACGGTGAGCGAAAGAAACACGTCGAGCAAGTAGGAGGAGCTAGCAGGCCAGTTGAAGAGAAATGTAAATTGCGGGTTAAGTTAGCTGGCGTCGCAAAAGAGCCTATGTGGCACCTTGTTCTGTTAGCTGGGTGCGGCTGCAGAGTTGTGACCAGGGCGAAGACTGTATGTTTACGGCGTCGCATGCGTTGCTACAATCCGGCGTGTGTAGCGCAGGAAGCGAAGGTACTGTTGAGGTGCCGGTAGTGAATAAAAGCCAAGAACCAAGGAGGATGTTGTAGAAGAGCCGGTTGGCAGGTGGGAAGAGAAAGAAGAGTGGAATGAGGTACAAGGGAAAGACGTGCCGGCCGATTTGCTAACCCGCGCAACGCTTAAGGAAGGACAGGATGGCTATGTTAAAAGCATTGCTGATACAGAATAGGAAATTGAAAGACATTCCAGCGGAGTTGTAGAGAATCGTGCCGGAGAGTCAAGACATAACCGCAGTCGAGAATTCAGAGCTCACTCAGACCACGTTAGTCACCCACGATATTGATATCGGAGATAGCGCACCCATTGGGCTCCGGACGACACCTGTCAATAGGGGCTAGAGCAGAGTTGAAAGAGATCCTCCAAGGCCTCCTTGAGCGGGGAATCATAAAGCGATCGCACTTCCCATGGGCGTTCCCATTTGTTGGTTTGGAAAAAGGACGGGGCGTTGAGGCTATGCGTGGATTATCACGAGCTAAACAAGCATATTCGCCAGGAACGGTGACGCAATGCTGCAGAGTTTGCAGGGGAAGAGGCTCTTCAGTAGCCTCGATCTCTGCTCTCAAATACGCCTGTCTCGTGTAAGGAAAGCAGAATGTGCGTTCACCACGTCGGAGGGACTGTTTGAATTTACGGTGCTCCCATTTGGACTGAGTACTTCTCCGGCAGAGTTTCAGAAGCAGATGGATAGGGTGCTCGGAGAGCGGAACGATAAGGAAGTGTTAGCCTACATAGACGACATTATGGTTACCACTGAATCTGAGCAGAGGCACTTCGAAGTGCTGCGCGAAGTACTCCAGGCGCTAAGAGAAGCATTGGCTGTCGTACTTGCGCTACAGAAACTCCATTTCTTTGTGTACGGAATGGTGGTAGTGGTGGGGACCGACCATCTTCTCCTAACGGCCCTTTTAAAAGGGGTCGAATTTGTCAGATTGGGTGCTATGGTTGCCGCTGAAAATACAACAGTATAAGGTGAAAATAGAGTATGTTAAGGGGAAGGCTAGTTCAGTAGCGGACGCGTTGTCTAGAGGAGTGCCGTGTCTAGCTCAATGCCCAGAAGAGAACGATGGGAACGAAAGACTGGTGTGCGTGGCGGTATCCGAGAAAACTAGGGAATGGTTATCTCGGATCTAGAGGAAGGCACTCATTACGGTGAAGTTATAAGTGCTTGCGTAACGACGAGGTGAACGGGAGATTAGAATACCCCGAATGAGTAAACAATTGAAAGTGATTGATTTTCTTTTGGGGGACGGAAACGTGAAGCTATACAGAGAGGATGGGAACCCATCCTCTCTCTATGGCTTCAAGTTTCCGTCCTCCAAAAGAATATTGGTGGTACCGAAACCAAGACTGAAAGAGGTGTTCGAGGAGGCCCATCGAGAAATTGAAGAGCCATTTTGCCGCAAGGAAAGTGACGCGACTACTGCGGAAGCGAGTGTTCTGGGAAGGCGTGGAACTGGGCATAGCCAAATGGATGAGAGCAGACCTTAAGTGTTTCCTTAGACGCCCTCGGCAAGTTTTGTGTCTGGGATTGAAAAAACCATGCTTGCAGGCAACAGTTCGAGCTGGTGAGCGTCGACATTTTGGAGGGATGAATGCGTCGGGCATGAAATAAGTGGTAGTGCTCCTCAATCATTTCTCTAAATAACCTGGAGCGTATGCACTGCAGGATAAGAGTGCAGCCTCCGTGGCGACCGCCATATATCAGAGGTGGATTTGTGAAATGGCGGGGTGGCCGCGACAGCTTCATTTAGACTGCGGTATCGAATTCTTGAAACAGACCATGGCGGAGTTAGCCAAGGTGGCCGGAATAGAAAGAACAACTACTTGGGGTACAACTCTCGCGCCAATGGCTTCTGCGAGCGCGCAATATGCACCCTGCAGAGCATATTGAAGAAAAAGTAGAGTTTCTGGACTATTGGGACACCTGGCTGCCGAACGCCGTTTATTCCCACATGAAGGAACCGGACAGTCCATTCTTCCTGTTGTGTAGGTTTGACCCCTACCTCCCCTCCGAGGTCATTCTAGAGAGCACCGTTGTGGCGTATACCATGTATATGGACGATGATAAAACGGCATTGCTCCTTGGATTTTAGATAATCAAACTTCATACCTCCAGATGCATGCGAGGAAATACCGAGAGAAGATGAAGAGGTACTTTGATAATGCACAGGTAGTAGAGGCGCTACCTAAGGTCGGAGCACGAGTTTTTATGAGGCTACCGTGTGAAACAGCAAGGAGTATACACCCAAATTTGGTAATTGAGTGGGACGGACTTTTCGAGTGCTAGAGGCTAGCGATAACTCAGCGTTAATCAGGAAGCTGCATGATATGGAGATGTTCTTCTATAAGAACTTCAGAGACATACACATGGGGAGGACCAGACTGTTCGTGGGACAAGTTAAGAATGTGGTCATCGTCCTGCTTCCGGACAACACAGGTGCCGGTCCGTGGATGGCCTTTATCGAGGCAGTCAGCGTGCGGCTCGCAGGAGAACGCGGGATTTTCCTTGTGGCTGGCCCGAGAGCCGGCCATTACGCGTGGTTCGGCGTCATCAACAAGGCAAAAAAGTGCCTCGAGACGCATGTGCTACCGCAACACAGAGCGAACATAGTGGACAAACCGCCGGTACGGGCAGATGACGTGGATATACATGTGCCGTAAATGGAATGTGTCATTGGAGACAAGAACAAGATGGTTCAGGAATGACAAGTGTGACTTTCTACACAGCAATGACCCGCCAACTGGCATCCTTTGTGCTATTGGATAATCTGCCTAGGAAGTCAGCGAGTGGCACTAAGGCGAGGTCCTTTAAGAACCCGAGAAGGTAGTGGCCAGGCGAGACTGGTGACGACGGCGGAACGAGCGGCCAAATAGGTGGTATCTAAAGTGTGACGTCGTCATTGCTTTTAGCAAAAGACTTATTATGGCTTCCTTTTTCTGTGACGCTACTGTGAGACCGAGTGGAGCGATCTAAGCGGGAGGGGAGGCATGTTGCGAGAACTGGCGAGTGCGCGATTTAGGACTACGGTAGATCGCCCGGTATGCATATTGCAGAAACCGCCAAAAGTGGCGTGGAAACCTAAGGTGATGATGTCGAGGATTGGGATAGGAGTTTCAGTTGGATTCTGTGGACTCTCCGGGAAGTGACTCGTTCCGAAAGGCTGCGTCGCTCTCTTCATCTTCTCTCCCCCGTTTCCAAGTAAAGAGGTAAATATGTTAATGCGTTTAATGCGTCGCCAAAAGACCGAAATCTCGCTCTGTATGTAACCACTACTGCCGGACTTGCTATTTCAAGGAATTAAGGAATATTATTCATCAGGTCGCACATGTATGAAGAAGGCAATCAACGTGCAGAAGAAGCGGATGCATTCACCTGTTCTAAAATGATTTCTCCTGCTCAGTAACTTACCTAATGCGTTTTGAAACTATGGGCCGGATTCATCATCGATTTACGTAACTTTAACGGAGAATCGTAAGCTTATCAAACCATATGGTGAAGGATAAGCCGCGTTATCTGAGCTTTTAACGCGGCTTATCGCTCACCATATCGCTTGATAAGCTTACAATTCTAGGTTAAAGTTACGTAAGTCGATGATGAATCCGGCCCCACATCAGATGAAAGAACGGGGAGGTATCTGAATGCCTTCCGACTTATTATTGTTCGACGAGGTTAGCCACAAACACCTGTGACAATTCGCTTAATTTATTCTCGGAAGCGAAATCCTCAACAGCTGCTTAGTGTACAAAGCGGAGGAGTTACCACAAAAGATGAGTAGTCTTTTTTAATCACATAGCCGCTTATTCACCTGAGGAGCTCATTTCTACGAAGGGCTCATCAAGTAGTGAAGCAGGCACCATTCAAGCCTGTTGGAAAAACGCAATCTCGCATAGAAGCAACTGTAAAGCTGTTCATTAAGATTGAAAGATGCATCAGTAGAAAACCACTTATGTATCAAGAGGACAACTTCGAAGATGGGTTACTATCCCTTCGTCCCATCGACTTTATTAAGCGAGAGGTTGACATGACACTACCGCACTCTAGCTCTTAAATGAATCTGCACGCTTGGAAATTCAACTTCAAACACAGAAAGTTGTTCTCTCACGAATCACTATTAGAAGATTTGGAAAGATCATTACCTAATATCACTCCGAGAGCAGCACCATCAGAGCATCGGTAACAAGGCAGGATGAGCAGAAATACTAGACGTCGGCGAAGTAATCTCACTAGTGATCCTAGTGGAAATGCAAGCAATTGAAATTGGGAACATTCGCGAAAACTGCTACACCTAGTTGTATTGTAGGTAGACAGTACGTGAAGCAGAGGTGATTCAGAATGTGAAGCTGCTCCGTCGACCTGTCTGTCAATTAGTTCAACTGAGATCGGAAGCGAGACAGCAGTGTAACTAGCCAAAGGCGAATTCCTGATCATCAACAAACGAAGAAGGCAACATAACTCATCAGAAGGTACATACATTCTTCGCAAAAGGAAAGCAACCGTGCAACTGTTAAGGAATAATACACCCGACAGTACTGCGCATATCAGACAAAGACATGACCACTTTCACTTTATCTGAAAATGGGTACAACTCCTTTACTTACAAGCACCGTTAACGGACAAATAACAAACAGGTGGTGAAGCAGAACACATATCGTCATGAGAGCAACTACTGTACAGTTGAGTACAATTCAAAAGAAGCATACTTCTCCGCACTTAAACCCACAAATATGAGCTCTGTGCTAAAAGCATGAGAAAAATAGCCTCCAGTGCATCAACTTGAACATCCACCACTAATGATGAGTACCGATAAAGTGAACGAGGTTAGAAGCACTGAGAACAGATAACAACACAAACAGCGAAACCCGAGATTGAGGTCGAGAATTTGCAGTACGTTCCAAAGGGCAAGTTCGCTCAATGGGACTAACCGAGCAATTCCTCAGATGTAGCTCTCTTTTGCGAAAGAAGAACACTACAGTACCGGTCGCGTCATTTGAATACTTTTGCGGTTTTTGCGTCTTTTTGCTATAACTCGCCCAAATATCATCCTTTTGAAAAAACAAAAGTATATTTGAGCTCAGGACAACGAGCTCTATTGTTTGGTATATACACTCCATATGAAAGATCAAAAACGGCCAAAATTGAAAACTTGCGCTCCATTGAGAAGGCCTGCCGCGGACGAGTTGTCGGCCGCAAGGCGTCGAAAACCGTTGCATGCTCACAATTCCTCTAATTTAAGGTTTTTTGAGAAACGGTTGGTACCGTCCGATTTGCCTCCTCGAAATCTACACAGTCATATATACAACTTCGCCAAACCACCGCATTTTCGCAGTGGGTGGTCAAAGATGTTTGGAGCAGACTTTTGCTAATGGAGAAGCTTATATTCCAGGACTTGCATGTTCTCGGAGCATCTGAAGCACGGCGTGAAGTGTTTTGTTATGCCAGGAATCCTCTGAGAGGGCGCTGTGGACAATGTATATGGGATCGTACCTATCAGTCGACTGGGCGCGACAGCTCGCAAATTGCACCGCGGGCGTGTTCTATAATAACTCTGTGAACATATTCGACCAAATGGAAATCGGCATCGTATTCGGCACCCTGAATGACCCCTGCCCTTAGAGGAAGTTTGAACAAAATCGGTGATCCTGTCCCGACCACCCTCAGTTATCCAGAAGGAAATCCAAAACCTATCGAAATCGGCGGAATTTTCAAAAACGGACATCGGATTCGTAATCAGCGCACCAAATAACCCACTAGATGATTTTGAACTAAGTTTGGACAAGAACATTTGGCAATTTTCAAAGTCATCGACTTTCGATGACGTCATCGTCCGGGCAGGCTCGGCAAAGAGCGAGCGCCCTCATCCTCGGAGGAAATTGTGAAAAAATCACTTTCCCGGAATTGGACGAGATTGGTACCGTTCGGTAGAGCTTTCCGAGCTGAACAGAATGGTACTATCCCTTGTGTCAAATATTGAAATGTGGGCGAGGGCAGAAGAATCTTCACCGCTGCCCTCCGCAGCTCTAATATGGCAGCTGGGACTAAGGCAGGTTAGGCAGCTGGAGAGATATGGGCATTTCATTGTTAAGTACCTTAGCTAATTTTTCAGCGTACGCATTCGTAGGCCGCTAGCTGACCGCGTCTTCCTACAGTGATCGACTGAAATCGGAAAAAATCGTATCACACAAGGTTTAGCAGCATATTCGCACCGCCGTAACTTTGTCCATTCATAAGCTACATTGCTGTGTTTCAGCGCACCTTTTGAGCTTCCCACTTCTTAATAAATCCACAAGCTGCTGCCCGAAAGATTCAAACGTGACAGAGTTATTGCGCTCAGAACACGCCCGTGCGTCCAATTTAGCACAACAACGGTTGATGCTCTCCGCGCTCTTAATCGCCCAGATTACAGTTCTTGCTGCTCGCAGTAACGCCGTTCAATTCAACACCAAAAGCTCTATCGAACGGCATCAGACTTGGCCCGGTTCAAAATATCGATTTTCGATGACGTCATTGTCCTTCGCCGCGGCCTTGAGCCGCCTCGCATTTGATGCGAAACTGTCAAAAAATCGATGTTTTCAAAATTGGTCGAAATTGATACCGTTCGATAGCGCTTTTCATACTGAACAGAATGGTACCCTGGATGGGGCTCAAAAACTCGAACATGGGCGAGTAGGGGCGGAAGAAGTTTAACCGCTGCCGTTCGCCGCTCTAAAATAGCAGATGGGGCTAAGGCAGTTTAAGCAGTTGGAGAGTTAGGAGCAAATCATAGTAAAATGCCTTCGGTGCTTTGCTCGTCCACGAGCTTGCATGCCGTTAGCTCGCCTCGTCTTCCCGTAGTAGTCGACTGAACTCGGAAAAAATCGTGTCACACAAGGTTTGCCTGCATTTTCGCACCTCTGTAACTTTATCCAGTCTTAAGCTACGTCGCTATGTTTTAGCGCTCTTCTTGAACCTTCTACTGCCTACAAAATCCAACTCAATATCCTTGAACACTTGCGTCCCGTGCGGTCGTGTTTTCTGTGACTCTCTCCTATTTGTCATTTTCCGTATACTACACGTTTCTTCTTTATCTCTTCTTTGTATATCCTCCTGTTCCTTTATATCTGTTCCTGTTCTCTTATTAAATTCTTGTTAATACGCAAGTTTTTTTTGCTTCTCTTACTGTTTTTAACGTCGTTTTGTTGCCATATTCTGCACTAATCAATTTGTCTATCACAGGTAGATCAAAGGTCAAATGCCACCAAAATCTCAGCCAGCGGCGACTAAAAGGGCTACTAGAGGAGCAGGCCTTCCTTGCTCCAATCAAGTTGGAACACAAGCTCTTGAGGGCGATGGTGAGTATGCCGGAAAGTCTGCAGCTGAGCTGATACGCCTGGCATTGGAAATGAACACAGATCCTGTCATCGGGCGCATCCTCCACGCAGCAGCTAGGAAAATTCCTGCTGATTTTTCAGAGGCTCTAGAGAGCGAAAAGCGTTCCCGGAGCATCGTTATTAGTGGTCTGGAGGAGGCGGCGGGTGAAATTCCACCTTCTGCGTAGCAAGCGGTTCTTGAGGAGGATGGTGGGCGTATACTCGACGTACTTGACGTAGAGTGTCGCCCTACTGAGGTCTACAGGATGGGTAGGCCGAATCCCCAGCGGCCACGTTTAGTAAAAGTGGTCCTCCCTTGTCCTGCTCACTGGCGCCGTGCTCTCGCTAATGCCCGCTTGCTGCGGTCGCAGGGCTTCCCTCATGTGTTCATACGTCGTAATATGACCGCAGAAAAGAGAAGGCGCGACTACGAGCTAAGGCAGGAAGCTCGAGAGCGCAACAAAGGTGGCACAGTCCGTGAGTGGGTAGTATACAAAGGTAAGTTGAGACGTGCTTCGGACCTTCCCAGGAGCATGGGAAACCTATAGGTTTGCACGGTTTTAAAAACCTAAAGTGTTTCCTAATGAACTGTAGTCTGTTGAACAAAATTGATCACTTCCAGCTCTTTCTGACGCAAAACCAACCCGATTTTGTTTTTATAACAGAAACGTGGTTTCAAGAAAGGGTTCTGGACTCAGAAGTTGTAGGCACCCTTCCTTACTTGGTCTTTCGTTCCGATCGTAGTGGTCGCAGTGGAGGCGGTGTCTGTTGTATTGTAAAAGGATGTTTTATTATAGGCCATAACGAGCTCGTTGCTCCTGGGAAGGCTGACGTACTGTGTATAGACCTTTTTTCTACTACCAAAGCAGCATATAAGCGGTTTATCACGGTTTATCGCCCACCCAATTCTTCCAAGAACGATGATGAAAGTCTTATAGAACTACTTCGTCACCTTGTCTCAAGCCACCCAGACACTGTGTTGTTAGGTGATTTCAACTTAAGGATAAACTGGGAAAGCCAACATTCGTCAAGTTCGGCCAGCATAGCTTTTCTAGAATTTTTTCGAGAATGTGGATTTTCGCAACACGTCAGTAAGCCTACACATGGGGCCAATATCATTGACTTAGTCCTATCTCCCTCTTCAAATGTTTTTAATTTAGCTATACTTCCTCCGCTGGGAACATCTAATCACAGTATCATTTCTTTCGGCATAAAAGAGGAATTCGCGGATACCGCGCTCCCGCCATTTCCTGATTTTTTAAGTGTTGACTATGCAGCTCTAGATAACTACTTTCTTGCTTTAGATTGGTTAGAGATTTTCGATCAGTACTCTTCAGTCACCGACGCATATAAGCGGTTTTGTAGAGCCCTATATGACGCCTTTGCAAAGTTTGTACCCTTCAGATTTCCTGGCAATAAAATTCTGAAATACCCGGCCCACATCTATAATTTGCTTCATCAAAAACATCGTCTTTTTCATAAGTTGGCATCACCCTTAAACCGTGAAGAGTACAAAAATGTCTGTGCTCGCCTAAACCATCGTGTGAAACGATTCTTTGCTAACTATGAAAGGCGACTTGTCAAACGCGCTTCTTGTAAGAAACTATACCAATACCTCCGCTATAAAATCAAGCCTAAAACAACTTTGCCAACCTTAGTTGGAGAGGATGGTTCCAAATTTTGTATCGACCAGGAGAAAGCAGACGCACTAGCCTGTTTTTTCTCCAGCATTTTTAGCCCATCAAACCTCTCTATGGATGCACTCTCGAGCACTTTTCCATTTATAAGTCATGCATTTGGTGACTTATATTTTGATCCCCATGATATATCTTCAATTCTTAAGCGCCTCAACCCATCTACTTCTGAACCTTATGACGGAATTCCTCAGATAGTGTATAGAAGATGCCACTATTCTCTCTCCAAGCCCCTTGTATATCTGTTCAACCTTTCCTTGCTTCTTGGAGAGGTTCCGCAGATGTGGAAAGAAGCTAGCAGCGATTCCAAAGACTCCTGGCACCAATTTGCTTAATAAATTTCGACCTATTGGTCTCACATCGACTGCTATAAAAGTTATGGAAAAAATTGCCTACGAGAAATTACTATCGTGGCTTTGCAAATTTAGTATTATTCCTCGAGAACAGCACGGCTTCTTACCTGGGGCCTCAACTGCAACCAATCTGTATGACACTGCTTACGATCTGTTACAAGCGGTTAATAAGGGTAATCTAGTTGATGTGATATATCTTGACCTCTCTAAGGCATTCGATAGAGTCTGCCATCAAATTCTGTTAGCCAAATTAGAAATGCTTGGAATTCGAGGTAAGATACTGAACTGGTTTAAGTCATACTTATCTAATAGGGGTATGACGGTAAGGGTTAGGCATAGTGTATCCAGACATCCCTGTGAAAGTGGTGTTCCTCAGGGAGCAGTTTTGTCTTTCTCCCTTGTTATTCATGATTTACACTATTGAACAGCCCCAAATTCTGAAGTCTTCAGCTTCTGTTAAACTACAACTGTACGCTGATGATGTAAAGATATATGGAGTTTATGACTACGAAACTAGAGAGGAAGTTTGTTCTTCTTTGCAAATATCTCATGAAAGGATGCATCTGTGGGCTTCTAATTCAGGTATACCACTAAATGCTGAAAAATGTACTTTTATGCATTTTGGAGATGAGGATGTACCTACTTATGTTGTAAATGGTACGGCACTTACTTCTTGTCGCTCAACGAAAGACCTTGGTGTTATTTTCGACACTGACCTAAACTTCTCGAGTCAAATTGACGGCATAGTTCGCAAAGCCTACAGTGCGCTCTTCTGCATACTTCGTAGCATAAAATGTTCAGATAAGGAAATATTGTTGAGACTCTACAAGTCATACGTACTGCCTCGTCTTGAATACTGCTCTCCAGTTTGGAGCCCCCACTTAAAGAAGGACATACTAAAAATTGAAAAAGTGCAGCATGTGTTTACCCGACTCTTATGGTACCGTCTAACGCATCCCTTATGTAGAACAGACATCGCTAGCTATATCGAGAGGCTGAAAGCATTCGAGATGAAAACGCTGGAGGAAAGACGCATTATCTCGGACTTAACTTTCTGTTTCCGTATTCTTAGAAGAGAATCTAAACTAGTAAATACTGGGTGTTTATGCCAACTAGTATACGTAATGGTAGCTTCAACATACATTATCGTAAAATTGGCAAGAAAAAGCATTCGTTAATGTTTAATAGTCTCTTTTTCCGCTGTGCTAGGTGGATGCAATTGCTTCCACCTCACATACTAGAAGCCGAAAATAGTTCCTCATTCAGAAGGAGGCTAGAGAAGCTTGACCTTGCCCAGTTGGTAGGTATTAGGTAATGAGTATAGATATTAAACACATTCTGAAGCAATGGATCAATTTAATTAAAATTCACAGATTATATGTGTTGCCTGCTTGTAGTGTGGGTCTTAGTTGTGACATTCCCATGCCATAGCCTCAGGAAACTTTTGAATAGATGCAGCGAATGTCTGTCCAGAGACAAAGTTTTTCTGTTTCAAGGTTCCTGGTGGTGAATCAAATCTCACAGATGGTAAGTACTTGACCTTTATGCCTACTCACGGACAATCTCATACTACTTCGTTACAGTGTGCGAAGGTTAACGGCACACATCAGGACTAGTGCATCGTAATGAAATTTCGTCTGCGCAGAACGCAAGGATACTTTCACATGCATTTTTACGCTAATAGACTGAGCTCGTTTGTTTCTTGTTGATTATGCTGTTTGTTGATATCACTATGTTTGCGGTTAATGCTTTAATAATAATGGCAATTGGGGTTTCAGTGCAAGGCACTTCGTTATATACACGCTTTTTCTAACCTTTTTATCATCGTTTTTGTTTTAATTTCATTTATGTAGACATATTCGTCGGAGTGACTTTTGGCAAGTTCAGTTCCTATGGAAGCAAAACCGAGAGGAAGCTTAATGTGGCTGGTTGCTCGCCTTGGTATGCTCGGAAATTAGACCGAACTCCAAGGTGCTTCGCTCTCGAAAAGTTGCTCGAAAGTGATTTCTTCGCTCACTCGGAATCACACCATAGCTATACTGAACTTCAAGCTTCTCACTTCTGACGCCTATGATAAACTGTTTTGCCTTAACATTTTCTTTAAGTATTTCGACATAATTCTACTTCATTTGCCATATTTTTTAAAATTTGAGCTAGTACTTTGATCTGAAACTCCAAATCCTTAGGAAAGATTAGATCTCCTACCTTAGCGTATTCATTGTGACGTCCCACGATCTAACCTTGTCAATGTTGTTGTTACTAACGCCGCACAAGAAATGTTTTGTGGTTACTGCGTTTTTATTTTTAGTTTGTTGGGTCCTAGCGCACTTTTGGTGCATATTAAATAAATAAATAAATAAGTAAATAAATAAACTTACAGCTGGAAAGACTCGAAGTTGACAGAGTTATTATAGAACACGCCCGCGGTGCAATTTGCGAGCTGTCGCGCCCATTCGATTGATAGGTACGATCCCATATACATTGTGCACAGAGCACTCTCATAGGATTCCTGGCATGACAAAACACTTTACGCCGTGCTTCAGATGCGTCGAGAACATGCAAGTCCTGGAATATAAGCTTCTCCATTAGCAAAAGTATGCTGAAACCATCTTTGACCACCCACTGCGAAAATGCGGTGATTTGGCGAAGTTGTATATCGTCCGCGGCCGGCCTTCTCAATGGAGCGCAAGTTTTCAATTTTGGCCTTTTTTTGATTTTTCTTATGGACTGTATATACCAAACAATAGAGCTCGTTGTCCTGAGCTCAAATATACTCTTGCTTTTTCAAATCGATGATATTTGGGCGAGTTATAGCAAAAAGACGCAAAAACCGCAAAAGTACGTTTTTTTTCGGCGTCTATTCAAAAGACGGACCGGTACTGTACAGAGACATGTGCCCGGACTCCACTTCTGTTAAGACCGTGAGCATTGCTAACGCGAAAAGAAGAAATAGACTTTTGTAGCATTTCAGGTCTCTTTCTGCTCATTTAAGATGGTGCATGTTCAAGCTGAATTTCCTCAAAGAGTTTATCACGCTTTTCCATAGCCTTATGATGTTGACTCCAAGAAGGCAAGAATGTGTGAGATGGCGGCTACGACCGCTGCTTGTTCAGCACCGTTCAGCACCGGTGCTTGCTCACCTGTTGTTTTTCTACTTTCTTCAGTTCGTTCATTCCTCTCTTCCAGTAGCATTTAAGAGTTTCACCATGTCACAATGCGCAGCATTAAGGCACTTAAGCTTTAACATTTCACATCATTGGTCAATTCATTTCTCGGTTCTATTGTTTATTATAATTGACTTATCTTTATTTCGATAAACATTTAATCACCCATGTTTGAGGAATCTCTGATAAATCCACATGACAACCATCGATTTGACTACTGCACAGTAGCGATCTATTTTCTATCGACTTCAACGAGTCTCAGCATTAGGAGCATTGATCTCTCATTCTAGAGACTCCTTGGACTCTTCCGCTACAGGGCTTTCTATTTACTTTTGGCGGAGTTACACGGTGTGTCCTAGGAATGAGGTCGATAAGGGAACGAATCGCGAATCTAAGCGCGACCCTGTACTTCGCGGAAAGGACGCAAAGATGTACTTCTTATTCCTGCTTAGTCGAGCTGGGCAAGCATTCTGTGTTGTCGCGGCATGTTGATGTGCAGCTTGTAGGCGTTCGCAAGTCTGCAAGGACTGTGTCCTGCACCAGGACAAGATTGTACTCAGAAGAGACTGGAATGCATCGAAAAATAATTTGAAGCCCTTAATCTTTTTTGCTTCTTTTTGACCGAAGTCCTCTCGCCACGGCGCCGATGCAGCAAGCTCGGAAAGACTGCTTAAATTCAAGGCCTAGCCTGACTGCGCAAACTGATAAGGACTAGGATGGCGATCTGCACTTACAGCGCTCTATATAGCTTAAGTCGAAAACATGCGTCGAGGACCTGATGCAGGCCGAGGAGATCAAGTACAACGTCATCGACGTCATCGGACTGAAGGATACTAAATGCCTCCACCTCCTACGTCCGCCTACGACTCCGGAGAAGAACTAGCCCTCGGAACACGCGACAGCATGGGAGTAGGCGGTGTTCGTATCCTCGTCAATACGCTATTGCCCATGATGATCGGTTTGTTCGAGTCTCGGGCAAGCCGAATCATGCATCTACGACAATTCAATGTGGCATTGTGCAAGCTTCCGCTTCAACATCCGACTACAAACCCGGCTCTGTGACGATAATGTTAAGCTAGATTGCGATTATAACGTAGAATTTGAGCGGCAGCTACAGGTCTGGTGTGATTTCAAGAAAGGGAACAAGAGATTTGTACACCACCTTAATGGGAAAAGAACAAATATTAACTGAGATGTGCCCGAATCCACTAGAGCCAACTTGTAAATGTGAAGCTCGACTTGTTCAGTTCATTATAGACAACGTTTTTTGACTTTAAGCCTTTCTTCAGGTAAAAAAAAACAGTAACATTGCACACCTCTACAACAACACTTGACCTGGGAATCACGTGGAGGAGAAGAGGCCAGGGATGTTCAGTTTTGCGCTTGGCGTTGAATGAAGCGCAGTAGTCTTTGTGATACTTATATACGATAGCGGGTAGTGACTGCTTTGTCATATTTTATACTGTCGCCATCATTATTAGACGGTCACATCGCGTACCTTTATGTGGCCTCACTGTATTCTTCATTTCATCTCTCCGATATATTAAAGGTTTTCAGTGCTTTATCTAAAGCGCTTCCTTTCTCAGATTTCTGTGGAGAATCGAAATTCGCAGTTGCGGCAGCGGATCACATGTGTGTCTTAGGGTGCGGCATTTCAAGAATGGATTCTCTGGGTAGCTTTCAGGGCTACGCAGAGCTGTCTGATCATCCATTCTCTTTCCGAGTGGCCTTTCTGTCTCGCCAATGCAAAATTTTTCACTTTGTAAACGACACCACTAATGACGCACATTTTGTGTTTTCCTTTACAGATCAAACAACCTGTTCATTCACTGATTCTCATACAAACGCGAAGCTATAGGTACTCGTCCTAAAGATGGAGGTTGTCAGAAAACGAGGCTTATAGGGTGCCCCGATAACTTTACGATGCGGTTCACGTCCAAAAAGAGTCAGTGATGAGCGTGATTAAAGGAGAGCCGCCAGGTGATCGTTGAGGTTTCCAACAACGACATTCCCCTGAGCCGTATCAGTGAAGCACTCACTTGATCTGCCGGCGCAACGGCGAGTTTCGATTCCTTACAGGAATCTGACAGTTTCAGTGGAGATCAACATCAAGGAAGCGCTGGAGATAAAGCACTGGAATCCACCAATAAATCGGAGAAATGAAAAGAAGAATGCAGTGAGGCTTATCACCCTATAAGGGTACGCGGCATCACTTCCTGACAATGATGGCGGACCTGGAAATATGAGAAAGTGGTCACTACCTGCTGAGATATATGTATAAGCACCACAAAGACCACTGCGCTTTATTTGCAGCCAAGCGCATCACTGAAGAACATCCCTGGCCGCTCCTCCTTCCTGTGTTTCCCAGGTCTGTCTGTAAAGTTCTTCATTTGTGTGTATAGTGTTTGTTGTAGAGATGTGCAGTATTACTGCTTTTTAAACCTCAAAAAGGGCTTTAAGCCCGAAACGTCAATAAAGTATGGACCAAGTCGAGACTCACTACTACAAAGTGGAAGTGCCCGCAAAGCGGTCTAAAGCGCACCTGAAATAGTGCTGGCTAAAAGGCTGTTCATGGACAAAGTGTTTGGTTTCTACCCTGATCTGCTAGCACCGTATACGTAAAGGTGATTCCAAGGCAACAGAAACGCAGACCGGTGGGTGAAAACGGGTTAAGGATTAGAAGAAAGAAGAAGAAGAAATGGTGGACCACAAAAATATGGTGATAAACGTGTGATTTAGGTTCACCTCTCCGTGCATCGTGAAATGACATGAGAAACACTCGTGCGTTACGTTTCACGTTTTTTGAAAGTCGTCAAGAAGTCCAAAAATTACCGCCTTAGTATTCAGCGAAACAATTAGCGTACCATTCAATTATCAGCATCGTGATGTCTACGTTGCATAATTGACCCTCCACAATAACTTTTTCAACTCATGATGCAACTCGAAATTATCTATTTCTCTCGTTAGGTGTCCAAGCGAGATTTGCCTCAATGCCTCAGTCTATCTAGGGAAACGGTAAATGTTGAGTGAGAAGAAGATTGACGAAATGAGAAGCCACCTAAATCATTCTCTTTGAGGTACATCACACATTTGGTTTCAGTAGTATATCGTGGATAGAATACTGAAGCTGGAAACCGCTTTGTTCATAGAATTCTTCTGGTGTCGTCTTCCCTCGTCTTTTACTGCCTTCTTTGCCCGTCGACAATCCCTTGAAAATGATCAGTAGCCGGGCCTGATTCTCTTTTCGCTTTTTTGCTCATCGCAAATTTTCCAATTGTAAGATGTAAACAACTTGTGATGAGAATCTTTATTGATGACCGAACCTGCTTAAGGCGTCGTTTATACTTCATCGCCGCGCAGAGCGATGGCCACGCAATGAGGCCAGGATAATTGACCGCGTCGCTAGGCGTCGACGTCAGCCGTCCGGAATGAATCGCGCGAACCCGCGACCCATCGCGTCTCGCTCGACATGGACGCGATGCGATGAATCGCCGTGGATTGGGGCGAGGTATGGCCCTTAATCAGCTGATTTACGCAGTGCGGGCTCGCACTCGCTTTTACTTTTTTGATTTTTTAGGCGACAAAACGTTTTATCTCGTTTTTTGCATCTCCATAACCCTTCAAAGTTTCGTTTTAGATCGCCGTCCGACGGATTCGCTGGAGGCTAGCCGGATTTCGGCCATAAGGTGAGTGTTTCTTCCATTTTTGATGTGTTCTCGTGTTTATTTCCACTGTGTCTTATCATGGTTGCTACTGGCGCCTTCTGCCTTTTTATTTATTTGTAATAAACCCAGCGGTTCGGTTTATTAACGTGCTAAAGAAGTGCCGAAAGGCACGATCCCGTAGCGGAGATGACAAACACCAGGCTTCTTTTATATGAGTTTATCTCCATACACAGACACACAGAATATACGGAACATGCGGAGGAGATACTGGACATACAGAATGTGGACATGGAGTACAGATTATATAAGAACGATGTTCATGAGGAAGAGGACAAGGTTATCCTAAACAATTACAGTCCTAGACACGAGGCAGTATACATAGAGGATTACCTAAGGTGAAGAGGATGGGTAGAAGGGAGAAGAACGCCCGAGCTCGCCTATAGGGGAGGAGACTGCCAGGCGTTTTTCTGGCCTCCTCTTTTATAGCCGTGTTCTCGAGGGCGGAACAGCGACTGCCGTGAATAGTTGATAGGCCTGGACGACCCTGGTAGGAATGGGCAGGAGATTGCTGGGCTCCCAAAGAATGTTAGCTTGGTGTCTTGTGCAGGGTCACCACATCCCGCACCACTCGAAAGTGTCCCCAGGGACAAGGTGGTGGGAAAGGGAGTAGAGGAGGAGGGGGAGGCGGAAAAGTGACCGCACATTGAAGTTTGGTCGTGCACAGAATTTCGTGATGGTCTTCATCTCCACATTTCGTGCATGACTGGTCGGTCGAGCAGTTTTCCATGGAGTGAAGACCTATACACTTTGTGCACCTATTATGTTTAGCCAGGATGTGACATTTTATGAAAAAAGGAATTTCGGCTCTACAAAGAGGAGTGGCATGTGGGCCAGCGCAGAGAGCGCATGGGTAATCCACTTTCGGATATTGTGGAGGGGAGTTAGGTTGGCAGCTAAGACAAAAGGTTAGTGGCACACTGTAGCATTTTAAGTTCCACTTGGGCTTTGGAATAGCCGATTTTTCCAGTTCCTCCCAATTCCCACTAGGAAGTCTCTCTCTGGCATGAGGTCCCTTAGGGGATGGGGAACGGGAGGGGGAATGGAAGCAGGATCGAAACGGCGTCAGACGCTCGGGTAATGGTTTCCTGGGAGGATCCTTGGAGACCTTTAGTGGTCTGCGAGCTGCCATCGTTGCCAGCTGGCGGCGTTCAACTTTCGCTTTTCCTCGGCGTGCCCATTGTTTCTCGATCGGTTTGAATGTCGAGGGCGACTGTTCGGGTGTCGGGATTCGCGACAGGGCATGCGATGATGACGTCTTTGATTACTCCGAAGAGTCGGTGGAGTTGTCACGTCGTGGTGACCGGTTGAAGCGGACAGATCCGACCTGATCGTTGTTCATTTCTGCTGGAACGATTCATATTCCGGTACAGTTCCAAAACAGTTCTTAGATGAGGTCCAGTGAAAATCACTGATATATTGAGTATTGTTTTTTTTTGTTGGGGAGTAGGTCATTGAATGAAAGCCACTCCCGTGCTTCGTTGTTATTATTGATGTTAGGGATTTCATACCGTTACGATTGGGGCAGCTTACGACGCGGTCGCGCGGCGGCCAACAGTGGCCGGCGCGAGGGTGAGTATTGCGAAACATATGGGGTGGCTCAAACCAGCGAGCTGGTTGCTTCGATTTGCGTGCCGCTTTTAGTGTTTCTATTCGGATGTGAACGCTTATTATGTTCTGTGACGGTCTGCTCGTGATTATTATCATACTTGTCGTGAATGTATCGCTAACTTATCATGCAACGGAGCATCCACTAATTACTACTATTTTTTTAGAGGATGGCTCACTCTGTTGATCGCTCGTTTTGTTTGTCTCGATGTTTCGAGAAGGGGGTATGCTACATGGTCGATGAGGCCTACCGGTGTCTCTGCGACGACGGTCGCATCTCGGAAGACTGCGCGCCGATTCCTCGGGCCCCTACACCTATTCCTACGTCGGCGGCCGAGGGAGAAGAGAGCGACTCGCTCTATGTGCTGCCGCTGATCGCGGTGTTCATGTTAGGTGGGTGTATAGCTTATGTCTGCTTATGACATGCTTAATATATGTAGCTAGTGGATGCTTGGGTTTATTATGAAAATGCACCATTTGTGTGCATGACTAGAGCAGATAATTATGTGGGCGATGTGCATAAGGGTTTGTACTTCAAGAGTTATTTATACATTTTAGGGATGGCGCTACTGCTCGGGGTCGTCCAGGTGATCTGCTACTATGTGCGGCGAGAAGCCCGTCGGCAGCTTGACACCGGGGCGAGTAGGAGAGCGGAGGCGCCCACGACTGGTGGGAGTGCGGGCGAAGTGGTCGCCATGCCCTCGCTCCCAGAGGTGAGAACGTCGCCGCATGGCGTCGTTTCCTCCAAAGGGGAGTCGCGCGTGTAAATAGTTGTTTTTCCCGCCTTTGAATTTTCCTTAGTGGGCCTATATCACTTTTTAATGGACTATTATTACTTTTGTTGTTAGACTTTTTGTTACTGTTACACATGTTGTATTGTGACCTGGTGCTTCGCTTATTGGTATTTTACACTACAGGTTTTAATTGTTGTGACCTCATCGTGCTTTAAGAAATGGTGCGATATGTATTTATATAGATATGTATACTTTTTATTGTTAATAAATTTTGTTGATTTGAGATGCACACTTTTGTTAGAAGAGCCAGTCTCTTTTACTTGGTGGAGTGAAAACGCATGCTATAAAATATTGATTGGCTAATCTTCAGAGTGGTAGGGCTTGGCGCGATTCATATGAACGGTGCGCTGTCGACGACCGTCAAGGAACGTTATGTTCGGACGGTCGATTTCTGTGATAGTAAAGGGACCTTCGAACTTAGGTGCGATTTTAGTTCCCACTTCTTTCCTTATTAATATTTGTTGACCGACTCGGAAGTCCGACAACTTAGTTCGCTTTCGCAGGTCGTAGGTATATTTTTGGAGAGATTGGGCCGATATAATATTTTGAGTCACCTCGCTCCAAATTCCTTTTAGTAAAGGTATAAGCTGTCCTACGTAGTCTTTCTCGTCGGCAAATTTTCGCGTAGGAAGTTGGAGAGCTAAGCGGAAGATATTAGGCGGTTCAAAACCATGAATGATTGAATGAGGAGAGTGCCTAGTAATTGAGTTATCTGTAGAATTATAGGCATGCACTGCTAAAAAGATTGCATCATCCCACTGATCATTTCTCTGGGTGGTAGCCATGGCTATAAGCTCTTCTATGGTGCGATTAGCGCGTTCCACTTGTCCGTTACTTTCATGGTGGTAAGGCGTGCTAGTTTTATGAGTAACTTGAATGGTCTTTAGCATATCTTGGAAGGTTTCGCTAAGGTAGTTGGTACGTTGGTCCGTTATAAGTAAGCGAGGGGGACCGAAACGTGCAACAAATCGGTTCATAAACACATTTATAGTGGTATTAGCTTTTTGGTCTGGGATTGGGTCTGCTATTATGAACTTGGAAAACGCATCCACGAAAACGATGATAAATTTGTTTCCACTCAGTGTCATTGGCAAGGGGCCTATGGTATCTGAGTGGACCCATTCCCACGGTCTCGTAGGTACGTCGAAGTTATGGAGCGGTTCATTAACTCTGTAGGCACTTGGGTCTTTCCGAAGTTGGCATTCTTTGCATTTGGTGACGTAGTCTCTGATATCCTGAGACATTTTATTCCATACTGCGATTTTAGAGACCATGCTTTGGGTTTTAGCAATCCCAAGATGAGCGGTACCCATGCGAGAACAATGGATCTTAGCAATTAAAGTAGATTTTAGTTTTGAATCATCGGGGAGTATTAATATAGGGTCGTGATTCACGCTTGATGGTATGCGATATAGGACATCATTCAGAGTAAAGTAATCCAACATGTGGGGGTAATCAGCATAATCAAAGCTGGGGTCTTTAAGTGTGCTTTTGTACTCGGCTATCCAGGGACATTTATCTTGCTCTCTTCGAACGTTGGTTAGGTTTAGCAGACATTGAGTACTTTTGGAGGTGTCTACTGTGTTGACTATAGGCGGATAACGTGATAACGCGTCGCAGACAGTGTTCTTAGCTCCTGGGCGGTAGGCAATAGTAATATCGAATTCCTGTAGTACTATTTGATATTTCGCCAATCGTCCAGTGAGATCTCTGCGATGTAGCAGTGCTTTAAGAGGAGAGTGATCTGCGATAACGGTGGTTTTTGCACCATCTATATAAGGGCGAAATTTTTGAACGGCGAAGACCAAACCTAGTGCTTCCAGCTCGATAGCAGGATACCGAGCCTCATGCTTATTGAGGGTTCTACTTGCATACGCGATAACTTTTAACTGACCATCTTGATCTTGTTTAAGGACTCCAGCTATGCCTTTCGCTGAACTATCAGTTTCAATAACAAACGGTGCTCCAAAGCGTGGTGCAACCAATATTGGGGCAGTCGTTAATGCTTCTTTTAACTGGAGCATGGCTTCTTCGCACTGATCAGTCCAATTGAAGGGGATGTCCTTCTTAAGAAGATTCGAGAGGGGTGCGGCTAGTTTAGCGAAGTTATGTACAAACCGGCGGAAAAATGAACACATTCCTAGGAAGGCTTTTACCTCTGTAACAGTGGTCGGCCTGGGATAATTATCAATGGCTTTGGTTTTATCTGGATTCGGGCGTATTCCGTCTTTACTTAGAACGTATCCGAAAAATTTAATCTCCTTGCGAGCAAACTCGCACTTGGAGGCTTTTAATTTCATACCTATTTGTTCTATTTTGCCTAGTACTTCATCGACGTCTTGTACATGCTCGTCTGGTGACTCCGAGGTGATGATCAGATCATCTATGTAAATAAAAACTTGGGCTTTTAGGTACTTTTTGAAATCATCCATGATACGTTGGAATGTTGCCGGACCTCCTTTCAGACCCATGGGCATTCGGATGTACTCGAATGAGCCTAAAAAACATGCAAAAGCTGTCCTCTCGCAGTGGGTTTCTTCCAAGGGTATTTGATGAAATCCCTGTTGAAAGTCAAGGGACGAATAGAGGCATTTATTTGCGCACAAGTCAATTATATCTTGAATATTTGGTAGGATAGATTGTTGTGGCTTTGTGATCGCATTTAGTCCTCTAAAGTCTATGGTGAAACGCCAGCTGTTGGCGTCTCGCTTTCTCACCAAGACTATTGGGGCGCAAAAGGGCGATGTAGATTCGCGGATAATCCCATCATTAAGCATTTGTACTATTTGACGTTCTATTTCCTGTCGTTTTTCCAAGGGAACGCGATATATCTTCCGCGCAGGGATAGTAGCGTCTTCTATGAGGTCAATACGATGACGGATGGGGCCATTGTAGTGGCCCAAGTGTCCATCTGGACCCACAAACGCATTACTATGCTTCTTTATAATATTAAGGAGATTATTCTTTTGATTGGGTGTCAAATCTGATTGAGTTAGGTCCACATCCTTCGCGACATCATAAGAGTCAGGATGGGTTACAGGGAACTGAGGCATTTGCGATTCCCAGTCTGCTTCTGGTGGAACATAAGGATTGAAGGAACCGGTAGCAACGGCCGCAATCTGATCATGAGAATAAGAAATGAGGCCTGCCTTGGCGATATTCATGTTCTTATAGAGCCTTATATCGGTTGAGGATAGATTTAAAACCATTAGCGGACATTGGCCATTCTCAATGGTTGATAAACAACGCCCTACAGCGTAAAGAGAATCGGAGGGTCTATGATTATCTTCAATGAGAAGGCAGTTGGTGTCGTCTGGTAACTGACCATCGATGTAAGCTGCAATAAAGTTCTTGGTTCTCTTCGGTAGTATAACAGAGTGCAGAACTCTGACATCATAGTGACTTTTAGTGGGGGCTGATACACTGTTAATTTGTATGGTTCTGTGAACCTTAGAGCCTATGATGACGGCATTATTAAATAGGGCAAGAGTCACTTGTGACCCAATTGCGTTTAAACTGCGAATGAAATCGGAGCCTAAGAGAACTGGGGCCGGGCATTCGCTGTCAGATGATATATGGAAGAGATGATTGATAGAGCGGGAACTGGTTTCGACGGGTAAGGTTACCGTTCCCAATAATGTTACTGTACTGCCATTGGCTGCTCTGGCAGGAGCACATGTGGATGGAATTACCTTGTGCGTACCATTTAATGTTGAAAGGGAGGATATTCTCATATATGAAATGGAGGCTCCGCTATCAAATAGTGCTATTATTGGGATATCATTTATGAGGATTTCGATATACGGAAGGGAACAGTTATCCTTTGTGATGGAAGAGAGGAGTGCATACACCCGGGGAACAAAAAGCCGTTCCGAATCCGGGGCGCTGGCATTTACTAGAATAGAGTTGATTTTTGGTTTTCTATTATTCTTCGGTGCTTTTGGGGCGAACGATTGGGCTAAATCCACTAATGCAGTTGCTGCTGTCGCACTAGCTTTGCGGATGAGGCATAGCTTTGTGTAGTACATGCAGAACACTATTAATATTATAATCACTAGGGCTGGTATAGTGATCCACATCACTAGAGAAATTATAGACCATCGAATGCTTTCTACCCCATCCGATAGTTTCTTCGTCGTGGTATCGTATACAGAACGAACGGATTCAGTGATGGAGCTACCCATATCTTGGATATGATTCAAGGTTTTTTCCAAGATACCTCACTTTTGTAGGCGACTTTCTAACCTTTCGTACTTCTGTTGAAGGAATATCATCTGATGTTGGGTCGAGTGCGTAAACCCTTCAGTTATATGGTGGTACATAAAAGGTGTACTAAAAATGAAGGGTTTGGCATTATCCTCCTCTAAAGTGTTTTGAGGGAGAAGGTGCTGTTCAAATGTATGAGTCGCTGAAGGCACGTATGGACACGGCACTTCGGCGGAATGACGAATAAGATCTTTGGAATTAGGAATTGAGAACCAGAGACTGTCCTCTATCCTGATTGGAACTAAATCGAAACACGTATCGTTTATCTGATGGTCTGAGAATACCTGTATAGCATTAATAGCTTTACATTGAGTGACTAATAAAGCGCCATTCTCAGTAGTGGCTACGATGTCGTCTCGATTTAAGAGAATCCGCGCTGTCCAAGTTGGATCAACAGTACTTAAGGACAAAAGTCTCTGTGTATTTAGGTATTGCCTAATACATATACTGTTGAAGGTTTGTCGAAGTGGAATATCTGAGGGTGAAAGAGCACTTTCGCGCCCGAAAGTTGCTAGGGGAGTTATTGCAGATATTGCCTGTACTGCTGGAGGCAGCGTGTAAGTGTGCGTTTCAGGAATATCAGGTATATATTGATTGATCGTCCCATGAAGAACTGGTGCAACAGCGGGGTTTGAATTTTTACTGTCGAAATTAGTTGGTGGGAAATATCGTGGGGTGGTGCTTATGGGAAGATTGGTATATGAAGTTGTCTTCCTTACGTATTCCAGTAGAGTGGAGGGGATAGCGGTTAGTGGCCTTCCATATGCAGCGGTCGTCGTAGTGGGATACGTACGACTCGGAAGAACGAATTTATACGGTGGAATGGTTGTAGTGTCCCATGGCTTCTGAGCTAAATTCGTAGGCGGCGGCCTATGGGCTGGAAGAGAGGCTGGTGCTCTACGATCAGCTGGCCTTAATGCAGCAGCGTCAATGGCTGCAGGCGTAACCGCTTTGTCAATAGTAGGGGGCGCTGTTGTCGCTTGGGTATGGATTAATAAAAGTAGGTCCCTATGGTCAAAGTAAGGAACCTGCTTTTCGCCTTCTTGGATCCCTTGCGGTGACAGTTGGAGACCAATTGCTCCAAACTCATTACTTAGGTAATCATCGAATATATCGGTTACCCCTTCAACGATGTCTCTTCGGATAGTCGATTCGGCATAATTTAGAGGCCGTTTAGACTGAACATAGCGTAATCGTGCCAGTTGACGGAATCTATACTCAGAATATCGTATAGTGCGAAGGGTGCTTATTCTGGGGTCTTCTCTTACGTAGTATTTACTGCGGTTGAAGTCCTCATTTGTTACATTCCATCTAAGGATTTCATTTAACAGACGGGTGTTGGTGATAGGACGGAGGTAGTTCCGCGAGGGATGATTTCCCAAGTAGAGAGTGCACTAAATAAGGCATTTGCATCGGAACTCTTTCGTAACGCGACTGCTTATTTTGCGCATCCATAATATAGTGCATGCCGCGCTTCACCCTATAGACGGATGAGCTCTCTATCATATAATCCTGAAGAGTTATGTGTGATGGGACTGTGGGAAAAACGAGCACATGTGAGGATGTGGTTAAATATGCTTGCGTCATGGTGCAGCGTTTCAATAATTTTGATTGGAGTTCATAGTCATCGCTGAACTGGAAAGTGAGTTCGTGACTCTCAATTATTAAGAAACGCAGAGTTACTAGTGCATCGTAAGTGCCTATTAATTTGAAGTGACAGGTGGGAGAGTCTGAGATGGGCTCCCAAATTAGACTTCCTTCCGGAATAGTGCATGCGCCTACAGAAAGTGTGCAATTTGTTACACTTCCTAAGGAACTAGACACTATGATTCCATCGAGAGGTGCTATTTCTCCTTCTTCTACTGAATAAATGCTGCGTAGATAAAGAGTTTTTCCCCAGAGCGGGAGAGAGGAATTGGCATCGTCTATCTCTGATGTCATGTAGAGACCAGCTGATACTTCATTGAGAGGATAAGTATAAATGTTTTTATTTAAGAGAGCTTGTTTGCATTCGTTGACAGGGATGGGCATTCGTTGTCTACCAATTATAGTTTTAGTTGTACGTATGTACAAGAAATTGTGGACCTCCACTTTAACAAGGTCTCTGTAGCAAATGTAAGCTTTTAGTTTTAGGGGATTATTACGTTCCACGTAGAGCTGAACCGTAGTTCTAAGCATTGGCTCCTCCGTAGAGGCGGAGCACTTAATGAGTGGAGGAAGAAGAAGTGTGTTGGAAAAAGGATTAGTCCCACAAATATGGTACTATGATGCTGTAAAAGGTAGTGCGGACAAGAAGATTAGTGTCATTATGCAGAAGAATGTTGGATTGGGCATCACAGAGGGAAATCTCTGATTAGACTGATTGCTCTGTTGCTGCTGGGCTTGATTAGCTGGTGCAGGTAATTGGAGTTGCTGATAGTAAGGCATAAATGGTTGATTATAAGTTGGCATATAGTTCGGTTGGAATTGACGGAAAAGACGTTTTGGATTCCAAAAGTTTGGAAATTGGCCTTGAAAGCGGCCTCTGGGGCGAAAATTATTTCGCTGCTGGTTACTTCCCAAGAAGCCTCTCTGCCTTTGGGGTGCATTTGAGCGCCCTCTAGGGTTTCTTTGCTGGCCGCGAAATGGGTTGAACACTTGCTTCTGGTTATTCGGTACTCGCAAGGTATTAACCTGCTTCTGCAGCATTTCCACCTTATCCTTAACTAAAAGGGAGTTTAGACTATCAGCAATTTTATGGTCCTCCCTACGCTCTTGTTCCAGGATACGGGACTCTTTTTCTGCGTTTGCAACTACAGATTCTAAATCATCCGTATCAGGAAGACGGCGGATCGCCCTACGAATTTCCGGCCTTAGTCCTTTTATAAAGAAGTCAATTGCTAGCTTCCTTGGGATATTTTTATCTTCTCCCTGGAAGGCTACTTTAGTCTTTGCAAGGATTTTTCTGGCAAATTCTCCTATACTTTCTTTGCCTTGCTTGAGATTATGAAGCTCATCCCTGATGTTACTGAGGAGGGCCTGAGTTTTGAACTTCTTTGCAAGAGCCATAGTCAGGGATTTCCAATCGACTTTGTCGTCGGCATTTAGGCTGCCGTACTTAAGTTTGGCTCCACCAGTTAAGTACAGAGGCATCAGGGACTTGGCATGTTCAATCGGGATTTGTAAGCGATCTATTAACTCAGTGTAATCATCGAGAAATTCCTCGAATGTACAGTCATCGTCGCCAGAAAATTTTCCCACGCGGCCATCTAAGAGCTTGCAAGAAGTATATAATGCAGGGTCAGTGGCGACCGGAGGCTTAGTCTCCATTTTTGGAGTCGGATGACGGACTGTTGTCAACTGGCTTTTCTCAAGGTCGTCCGCTAGTTGATCTAGCAGGGGATCTTCTTTGGAGGGAGTGGTAAATTCAAGTGGGTCTAATTGTTCCTCTCCAAATACTGGAGATTGTAAAGGAGACTCTAGCTGAGTGAGAGAGTGGTCGTCGTCACTTTCACTAGGTGTGAACTTCGGATTACTTCTCAGATTATATCGGTGCCCTCGCTGGGAGGTATTGTGTGCCTTAGGCGTGGTATGGATCTGCTTAGGCAGCTTGAAAACTTGGTTAAACTATCCTGATTGATAAAGTGGATTTCACGAGATATCTAGTTTAACGTCTAGTTTCAAGAATATTGAAGTGGGAATAAAAAATAAGAACTTAAAGTTCTGACCGTGATGTGAATACAGTCGTTCAGAATAATAGTGTGTCCTTTCCTATCGTTCACCCGCTTGTGGGCTACCAGCCGACGATTGGAGGCGTTGAACGAAAGCGTGACTTGTATTGGTAATACAAAGTCACAAGATAAATAGAGAAATGAAGTCAAAAAGAAGCTGCAAGAGCTTCAAGTCGAAGGGTGGGTAGGGGACGGTAGGCGACAGAAGCTTGAGTGCTTGTGTGGAGAAGAATCCACAGTCGAGGTTGAAGTCGACTATGTGGACTCTCTTCCGGTGAGTTTATATAGTCGTATTGGGCGGTGCTTATAGTTTATGATGTTTGGTATTGGAGCCCAGTTTCCACCAGGTAATTTACTGACGGCACAGCCATTATTGCGGAGGAAGCATTCATGCGTGCCACGAAATACAGGAGAGGATTGGTCTTTGCCTCTTTTCCCAAATATGGTAGGGATAATTCATGTGCCGCCGGCTAATTTGCGCACTGTCGTGCCATCGAATGACACGCCATGGGGTAAGTGCTTGGCCGTTGGTCTCGGCTGGCGCCGCAATAACCGCCGCGAGATAATTTTTGCGATGTCGCGTCCTTGAATGACATTGCGCGAGCTAATGGCTTGGCCTTTGGTACGGTGGTGCCGCGTTTTTCAGATAGGCTCAAAGATCATTGGGTTACTGTATTTTATTATTTCTAGTTATAGGGATTAGAATGGTTATAATTTGTAATTTGTCTTTAGTTTTTAATAGTGACCTATTTCTGCACTGACTATGAATATTTTTCTTTATATTGGACCTTTATATGGTCATGCGCGTATCGATCACCACATAATGTTAGTATTCATATAATATTTATTACACGAGGTGTGGTGCGGCCTGGCCAGGACTTCGTTGCTCAGAATTGTGTATTTATTTACTTTGTATAATTCTGGTAGCCTCGTGTAAGAGGGAGCATTTTCAATTCATGCGCGATCTCTTTCTATATGAGAAAGGAATAATATTGACACAGATTTAATATTTTAACATAAAGTCAGTGCAGGTTTGTTTACATATAGGTCTATTGTAATATTATGGAAATAAGATAAGTTGACACAGGTGAAAACCCCAGAAGTCACTATTGATAGAGGGGATGGCGGTCTCCAAGTTGGTGTGGTAAATAGGGCAGAGCTCGAGCTTAATAGGGGCGCTGGATGATGGTATGAAAAGCAGATGAAGAAATTTATCAGAGATATACATCATATAGGAGAAGAAGGCGCTTGCCGGGACCTCCATGTAATAAACCCAGCGGTTCGGTTTATTAACGTGCTAAAGAAGTGCCGAAAGGCACGATCCCGTAGCGGAGATGACAAACACCAGGCTTCTTTTATATGAGTATATCTCCATACACAGACACACAGAATATACGGAACATGTGGAGGAGATACTGGACATACAGAATGTGGAAATGGAGTACAGATTATATAAGAACGATGTTCATGAGGAAGAGGACAAGGTTATCTTAAACAATTACAGTCCTAGACACGAGGCAGTATACATAGAGGATTACCTAAGGTGAAGAGGATGGGTAGAAGGGAGAGGAACGCCCGAGCTCGCCTATAGGGGAGGAGACCGCCAGGCGTTTTTCTGGCCTCCTCTTTTATAGCCGTGTTCTCGAGGGCGGAACAGCGACAGCCGTGAATGGTTGATAGGCCTGGACGACCCTGGTAGGAATGGGCAGGAGATTGCTGGGCTCCCAAAGAATGTTAGCTTGGTGTCTGGTGCAGGGTCACCACATATTAGAGTAATAATCTAGTTATCCAGCCTGGTCATGACCCGAAATCAATTCATTTCGCATATTTATCTGCGATAATCCACAAAGCACGGAACGACAAGCCGGAACATAACTCGGTACAAGAGAAAACATGTCGACAACACATAACGGGAGATCACTGGGCACCGGAGTGGGGACGAATGCCGGCGTGGTCGGTGGAAGGAAGCACCACGTTGAAGGGACTGGCCGGGTCCCTGGGTGCAGCCGCGCGTCCCTCCATCGTCCGAGTGGCAGTCCTCGCTCATATAGGTTCGTCCTCCTCAAGTCCGTGCCTGATACAAGGAAGGGCAAGGGGCCGCGACGTTTCGAAAGATATGGCCAGCAAGGAGAGAGGCAACACGGGGTAAAATGTCAAAACGGAACTCACCACACCGATTCCTCCTTCGTCCCTTACCTTAGTGTTGTTTTTGTTTGTTAATGTTAGTAGTCATCCCCATCCCATATCCCTTCTAATACGAATATCCTCTGTCCTATCCACGATCCATTGCCGACCTTTAGGATCAGACATGGCTCGTAAGCGCTAGAGGCGTATCAGTCTGATGACCTTTATGTTCACCAATGCCCAGAGGTCCGGAAATGTGTGCACAGTTGCGTGTGTGCAAGTACGCAATGGTGCGTAATCGCGGATCGCGTCGCCGGCTGATCGGAGTGCTCATCGCCGTCCCAAACAGCGCGACGCGATGGGACGCATCGCTCAGTTCGAACCGCGTCGCTCGGCTATGGAAGTATAAACGGGGCCTAAAGCACCTTTTATACTCTCTGCAGTCAGAAAGGAGAGCGTCGGCGACGCGCGGCCATGAGTTTCTGCTAACTACTGTCCGTTCGCCAAGGATGACGAAGCAGAGACTCCATGAGTCATTGGAGAACCAAAACAGAAAGGATTCTTCCGGCTCAGAAAGGGAGTGCATTTTGCTAATGTTAATCGTGGGTTTCCTGTGAGAAGCAACGAATCATCTCTTAAGGCTCGGGTCGAAGTCGTCTGCTCAACCTACGGATGAAACTGGCGAGTGTGGTATAGAGTCGATTCCCCTGCAATGCAAATGGCACCAAATGATCCTTATTTTGCAACATGTGGGGTCCAAAAGTAAAATAGCTGGAAGACGCTCATAGTCGAGAATCAGTCAGAATTCTCTCTCATATGGCTGTTCCGGGGTCACTGTTCACTAAACATATCTTTAGCAGTAGTTTATTAGGTGAACCATCGAGAATGTCTACAGATCTTTATTCGCTTCCTGGGTTACGCCAGATAGGCATGACTAAGGTCACGGTTACCGATTTCGCCCAAGCTCACCATAATATGAAAAATGAATGTTAGATTCGGGATAGCACCCCAAATAGCCCTCCAAGCGAAGATTGGGCGAAGTCGGTGATTATCACAAGCCTTACCATTAATCATTCGAACCTACCATAACCTATCGTAATCAGCCGAAATTTTAAAAACGGATGTCAAATTCGTGATCAGTCCCCTAAATAGCTACCCCCTGGGCGAAGTTGGGTCGAAAAAATTTTTCCGACCTCTCCTCACCTCTGGAGTCCTGAATGTACTACAATAGTATCATAATTTTGCTCTCCTCGACACCGGGTGGCTTTGTCAACCATCACGCCGCGCCGCTCGGCGGCACGAATATAAAAGGCGCCTAAGGCTCCGCACACTTTTGCTGTGACGCGAAAGCCCTATCTATTCCAATCGGTATCCATAAGTATAGGGTACAGACGCAAAGGTAGCAGCTGATGTGCCGCCAACGCGACTGTGGCGATATTTATTAGAGGCATTATTGCCGTTGCAGCCGCTTTGCCATGGCCGTGATGGTCATAATGATAACGGAACCGCGTTGGCGATGAAGTATGGTTGCAAAATTGAGGATGAGTGCCTTCTACGCGGCAGTTTTGCCGCTCACGAGGCAGTTCTTCTGCCTGCCGCGTGCCGCGTTGCCGCAAAAGTGTGTGGAGGCCTTTAGACTACTGCTGTCAGTTACTGTTCGGTCAGTTTACTGTACTCACAACGACTACTTCAGCTTACTGTTCCCGAATGTTGGTGAGAATGACCGTGGTTTATATCAGGTATGATAGCTAATACTATTATTATCAGTCGTGTGCAGCACAGCAGTTTCGATCTTCTACTATATTCGGCTATTCTCTTCACAGTCGAGCTGGTGCGATCCGTAAGTTAGGGGTCTCTCGATTGTATGACATCTTTGCCCCCTCCCGACCCGCCTCAAGTTCTCGCAGGTCTTCGACTATAGATAACTTCGTGCTATGAAGTGCATTTTTGCGCAACGCAACGAGGACGATGTTTTTTTATTCGTTTTGGCACATCTTTGTTTCTAATTTTAAAGCATTTCGATACCACCAGGTGGATCGGAAGAAACTCTTTAAGAAGGGTTTAAGCATCAAAATAGTCCTAATCGTGCTAGGCACTATCAGAGACCACACGTAGCAGAGACCACACACTATCAATCGTGCACAGCGGAACAGTTTCGATCTTCTACTGTCTCCGGGTTATTATCTTCACAGTCGAAGTAGTGTGGTCCTTGCGTTAGATGTCTCTCGATTACAGAATAGGTCTCGTTTTATTACGTCCAGAACAATTTAGCTTCATTCTGAAGAAAATATGCTGAAAGTTCTAGAACATATTGGAGGATCGCCTACTGTATAAGCTTCTGCTGATGCTCCGCGGCAGGTCTAGTCATCGCGCCTCATATCGTCGCGAGACCTAATCCAACAAGTGCACTTCACCCGACCACCCTACAGCAATCCAGCGCGGTAGGGTGGTCGGGTGAAGTGCACTTGTTGGATTAGGTCTCGCGATTGTTGGATTGTTGGATACCGCTTCTTCTACAGTAAGAAGAGGCACCTAATGTAGCGCACCAGTGTTGATGGCGACAGAGAGCAAAGCATTCATCTACGGATTGGTCAAACAAGACACCACGACCCAACAAGCAGAATATTAGAGTGAACCGAAAGTCCTGCCTGGTGCGTTCTTTATTGAAACTTCAGACATAATTTCACAAAGAAAAGCAAACAATTGCGTCTCAAATTAAAGACCATTTGAGTCAATGGCTCAAGTCCATTTCTAAGTTGCTTGAGCCTGCAGTGATACCACTCCTTGTTCTAATTCTCGGCACTCGCTTTCGACGACCCCAATTTGTTGAAACTGCGTCCACGAAGGAAATGCGCCACGGAGCGGAAAAGGTGTTAGTCATTTGCACAAGGCCCGAACTATTAGGTTGATCGAAAAGTCTTGAACACCTTACTGCCTGTTAAATTTGTTAAAGCTCTTACAGTATTGATCTTGTGTCGTGACATCACAGTACAGTCTCGAAGCTTCCTCAAGCACACTATACAAGGCCCCGTCGAATACGAATAACACCAACAATGCCAACGATAAGCAGCAGCATCCCACGACCCATCGACGACTACGAATTTCTGCATGGCCATTCCACAAGGGCTGCAGCCTTCAACATCTGCGCTGCATTCGAAAAGGAAGTCATTTACTACTCCACAGTGGTTCGTTGGTATCATCGCTTTAAGGCTGAAGTTATCTCTCTCGAAGATCAACCTCGTTCCGGACGCCCCTCTCTTGTGGAAGAAGACAGCTTGCGCGAAGCCTTCAAGGTGAGGCCAAATTCAACCACTCGCGAATTGGCGGCGACACTTGGATGTACGCAAAGCACCGTCGCGAGGCAGCTGGAGGTCCTTGAGTACCGCAAAGTTTTGTCGTATTGGTTACCACATGAGCTGCGGGGCTCTGACAAGGCATGCGATCAGTGTTGCTGGGTCGCTGCTTCTTCGCTCGCACAGAAGTGACTTTCTGAGCGACATTATTACTGGTGATGAAAGCTCGGTTCTGTGTATTAACCACACCCGCACGAGTCAATGGCTCCCAGGCGGAGAACCGGCTCCAAGACAACCGAAACGTGGACATCACGAAAAGAAGGTTCCTCTGTGTTGCTGGTGGGACTCAGAAGGCATGCTTTGCTGGGAGCTGGTGGATAGTGAGACTACAGTCACAGCATCTGTCTACCCTACCCAGCTTGGCCGACGCCATGCGCCGAACGGGAAAATGTCTACCTGCCGCACGACAACGCACCTCCTCATGTCGCAAAAGTGAGTCGCGAGAAAATCCAGGACTTATGCTGGGAAGTTCTGCCCTATCCTCATCCTCATTACTCTGCAGACATCGCTCCTTCTGTCTAACACCTGTCCAGGTCTCCAAAGCAGCATCTTCGAGGTAGAGAGTTCGATGATTGACGTCAACTGGAAATGGAGGTTTTTGAATTCTTTTCCTCACAGCCCTCGGAATTCTAGCGGAAAGGAATTGAAGGGCTGCCTGAAAGATGGGGCAGAATCTTAGACTTGGATGGGAAGTATATCGAGACTGACATTTTGTGTATTGTTTTATATTGTATTATATTGTAATATTGTTGTGCTAGTGTTGCAAGACTTTTCGATCAACCCAATATATTCTCGATGTGGGTGTAGACCAGTCGCATCCTCATTTTCAATTTTTCTCCTTAAAAGTGACTTCAACCTCGACATAATAAAAGAGAACAATGTCTTCAAAGCATTTAAAGATATAAAGGAAAAAAATGGCCATCTTTGAAGTCTATTTCTATTTGTAAGCTCAATGAGTATATGTATCATTACTGAGTACTCTCCCTTTTTCTGAGTGAATTTTAGAGAAATTCGGTATGAAACCATTCGAAGGGCACTTCGAAAGGTTGCTTATTCTTGCAATGTTTGACATTTAGTTTTGCGGATTACATACACATGGTTTAGTAGGCAGGAGGGGCGCTCGTCTGACGTGCTTCTACATCTGTATACTTTAAGTTTAACTCTCGGCTAATCACGGCACTCGTTCTGGAAACAGTGCGATAGGAAACAGGCCATTTCAGTAAAGAAGAAATGCTCACACATTCATCAGCTAGTCTTCGAAGTAAACGCTTCGCGCAAGCCACTATTTGAAAGCAAATGTCGACGCATTTCAAAACGGTTAATTCCGTACCGTACCACCTTTATCATTTCTAACCCATATTGGTCTTTAAGACAGGAAAACTACTGTTCGGATGTGTTGAACGCTACTGCTTCTTTGCGCCGTAATTTGTGCTACTTCTGTATAGCTTTCTTACTAGGAGACGAGCACAGTGAGCATTTTGTGATACACTGTAGCTCGAGTTCTTTAGAAACAGAAACAAGCTCCATCTTTATTAGGCCTTCAGTTAATCAGTCAGAGAGTGGCGAACACATCAAATACACCCTTATCGCCGTCCATGAATCCACTTCCATGGTTTGAAGAGCGGCCGGAATTTAGGGGCCAGTGCGGCTGGTGCCTCGCTGTTCACATCGCTGTTGAGCTGATACCATCGCATGAGTCCTCCGTCATAAGGTCTCAGCCGTACATCCCTGGAAACAGATGGGGGATGACCACAGAACAGTGTCTTGTTGTCTTTTTCAGGACTACGCACATGCCGCTCCAAAGTTGAACAAATCTGAGAATTATGAATGCCAGACAATGCTCCTGTAGAACATCTGCATACCCTCGCTCTTTGGTTTACGTTACGAGCAGTTCTAAAGGCCTTGACCACTTTTGATTTTCGTAGATTCTTTGATACAGTTACAACGTAGGGATCACAGTACGCAGCCGTATAGCGTTGACACCAGGCAGGATTTGACTCCTAAAAAATTGCAACAGCCTTTGAATGTTATTCAGTGCACCCGTGGCTTATCCATCGGTCATGTTTACTGGTATTGACACAGGTATTTCCTCAGAAAGTGTGGAACAGAACAGAATAGAAGGCCAGTGATAGCGCAGCGGAGAAGCCGTCAGCTGTCGCGTGCACCTTATTCCCGGTTTTCGCTTCGGACTTCCCTCCCAGGCCAGCTAAGCTCTCTTCCCCCGGAGCCGGAGAATTGCTAACAGAGTCGCTTGGGAAGGGTAAAACACTGACACTACCGTCAGCTGGCTACTTCTAGTGATTGTTTTGCAAAATAGGCGTTCAAATTGCCTTCATGCCATCCCGTTGAAGTCGAACGCGTGGCGCATCTCCACCTCTCTTATTTTGATATCTCTGCCTTCTTGAGGAACGAGAGCAGTATCGGATCATTTTTTCAGAATGCTATCGTATTCGAGCCCATCATATTAGGTGTGACCTGGACTTGGATGGCGAATATATTGAGACTAAGTTTTTGTGTATTGTTTTATATTGCATTGTATTGTAATATTGTTGTGCTAGTGTTGCAAGAGTTTTCGATCAACCCAATATATTCTCGATGTGGAAGTAGATCAATCGCATCCTCATTCTCAATTTTTCCCCTTAAAAATGACTTCAACCTCGACATGAAAATAGAAAAACAAAAAAAAGAGAACAATGTCCTCAAAGCACTTAGAGATGTGAAGAAAAAACTGGCCATCTGTGAAGGTCTGTTTCTATTTGTAAGTTCAATGAGGAGGAAGTAGCGTTACTGAATACTCTCTCCCTTTCTAAGTGAATTTTAGAGAAATTCGGTATGAAACCATTTGAAGGGCACTTCTAAAGGTTGCTTATCGTTGCAATGTTTACCACTTAGTTTTTCGTATTACATACACATGGTTCAGTAGGCAGGGGGGCGCTCGTCTGACGTGCTTCTACATCTGTATACTTTAAGTTTAATTCTCGGCTAATCATGGTACTCGTTCTGGAAACGGTGCGATGGGAAACGGGCCGTTTCAGTAAAGAAGAAATGCTCACACATTCATCAGCTAGTCTTCAAAGTAAACGCTTCGCGCAAGCCACTGTTTGGAAGCAAATGTCGGCGCATTTCAGAACAGTTAATTCCGTACCGTACCACCGTTATCATTTCTAACGCATATCGGTCTTTAAGACAGGAAGACCACTGTTCGAATGTGTTGGACGCTACTGCTTCTCTGCGCCTTAGTTTGTGTTACTTCTGTAGAGCTTTCTTACTAGGAGACGAGCACAGCGAGCATTTTGTGATGCACTGTAGCTCGAGTTCTTTAGAAACAGAAACAAGCTCCATCTTTATTAGGCCTTCAGTTAATCAGTCAGAGAGTGGCGAACACATCAAATACACCCTTATCGCCGTCCATGAATCCACTTCCATGGTTTGAAGAGCGGTCGGAATTTAGGGGACAGTGCGGCTGGTGTCTCGCTGTTCACATCGTTGTTGAGCTGATACCATCGCATGAATCCTCCGTCATAAGGTCTCAGCCGTACATCCCTGGAAACAGATGGGGGATGACCACAGAACAGTGTTTTGTTGCCTTTTTTAGACTATGCACATGCCATGACCTCGCTTTAGGTCTACGTTACGAGCAGTTCTAAAAGCCTTGACCACGTTTGATTTCCGTAGATTCTTTGATACAGTTACAACCTAGGGATCACAGTACGCGAACCTATAGCGTTGAAAGGATTTGACTCCTAAAAAATTGCAACAGTCTTTTGAATGTTATTCAGTGCACCCGTGGCTCTTCCGTCGATCATGTTTACTGCTATTGACGCAGGTATTTCCTCAGAAAGAACAGAACAGAACAGAATAGAAGGCCAGCGATAGCGCAGCCGGAGAAAGCGTCAGCTGTCGCGTACACCTTATTCCCGGTTTTCGCTTCGGACTTCCCGCCAGGCCAGCCAAGCCCTCCTCCCCCGGAGCCGGAGAATTGCTAACAGAGTTGTTTGGGAAGGGTGAAACACTGACACTACCGTCAGCTGGCTACTGCTAGTCATTGTTTAAGCAAAATAGGCGTTCAAATTGCCTTCATGACATCCCGTAGAAGTCGAACGCGTGGCGCATCTCCACCTCTCTTATTTTGATATCTCTGCCTTCTTGAGGAACGAGAGCAGTATCGGATCATTTCTTTCAGAATGCTCTTGTATGTCAAGCCTATCGTATTAGGTGTGACCGAAGTTTTTAGCCGTGTGTGTTTTGAACATTTTCGACATTGTTTGAAATTTACATTTCAACAGCTATTAAGAAGTTTTAATATCATTACATAGAGAAAACGGGCAGGTTTGATCAATTGAAGAATATTTAAGACGTTTAGGTTCTACCCTAGTGGGAGGAGGTACTTCATCCTGTCCGTTTGACAACGGCGGAAAATCGGAAGGAAACTAATATACAAAGATGACACACTAAACCGGCACACGAGATGATTTTTCTTCACAATTTTCTAGCTGAAAAATGCTACCCTGCCTGTGTTTCTTCCGCTTCACTTATTCCGCCCCCCCCCTCGAGTAAGCCACAACCGGCGTTTATATAAACGAAAAATTAAAGAGTTTAACACTTTGATTGAAACCAAAAAGTCCGAGAAAGGGACCCAAGACTGAAGGCCCTTGTCAGGAAAAATCTCTCAGAATTCGCACCTTGACAAGATGGGAATATGAACATCAGCATAGCGCACACTGTGGCTATAAACGCTCTAGATGAGAGAACTTGACGTCTCGAGGGCTGTATAAAGGATAAAAAAGGATAAAGGTCGGCGTTACTCAATCCCTTTTGGGATGCGCCACGCGTTCTACTTCTACGGGATGTCGTGGAGGCGATTTGAATGCGTATTTGGAAATACAATGAGTTGCGGTGGCCAGCCGACGAACAAGTCAGCGCTCTATCCTCCCAAGACAAGTCTGCCAATTCACCCATCCCGGAGGGATAGAAGGCTTGGTTGGTTAGCTTTTTTAAATCTAGAGGTACTGTTATAGAGGTTGCACCTTTTTTGAAAATAGGAGTTTAGCTCTAGGTGGGACTCGAACCCGCACTTCCTCTCTCCGAACGAGAAGCTAGGATATAACGATACATTTGCACAAATAAGGAAGAACGTCAAAGCGCGGATTCGGATTTGATGCTTCCCTTCCCTCAAGCTTGGCAGCGTTGATCAACCCTAGATATTTAGCATGTGCCACGCATTCTTATTCCACGGGGGAAGGCAATTTGAATTCGAAGTTGAATTCGATGGAAGCTTTTGTTATTTGGGCCATGAGGTTAATGTTAGGTAGAACTGTGGGTAGAATTCTGATTTGTCCACAAACTCTGACTATTCAAAAACAAATTTAACTCGACCAGTCGTTTTCAGGCTCTAGCTGAATTTCCTGAGCGGTAAAGGCTTTTAAAATAGCAATTGTTAGCGATCCTCTAAAACAACAAAAATGTGGCATTCTATAAGGAAAATGATATACATTGTAACCTTGCTTGGGAGGAATAGAACAGTGTGCCCACGATCCTCAACAGCTCTAGCCACCTTTCCACTCTCTTTCGAACGAATGATACAATTTTAGCGCCACCCTTCGGCCTCAGACACAAATATTTTAGACTTAGAAAAAGTGTGGCCAGAAAGTGTAGTCGTTCAACCAGGACACGAGCTAGCGCACTGGGAGGAGCCGTCGTTTGTCCTGCGCACCTCAATTCACGTTATCGGCTCGGCTACCCGTGCCGACCTAGTCTTCATTACCTCTGGGATCGGTGAAATACTAGCAGACACGTCTGAGAGGCAATAAAACATTGGGTCTTCTATCAAATTCTGGTCACCTTAGCTCATTATAGAGATCAAATGCGCATTGAAATCGATTCTACGATAGCGTTCTGAAGTAGAATGTGTGGCGTTTTCCAATAATTTACTATCGCTGTCTTTAGTCTTTCATCCTGTTATCGCTAACCCGGCGAGCATTCGATATAAGATAGACGGCACCTCCGGTACCAGATAACCCTTTCCTCCACTGTAGTACAAATGTTTTGGCGCACACGATGAAGGGGAAACTTACACGTCATCGCTATCCTGAAGCGCCCGACTTGAAGCGCAGACCATCACCAGAGCCAGGACGAAAAATGTTAAGGCCGCCATCGCTGAAGGAGAAACTAGAGAAAGGCACGAGAGAGCTTTTCAGAGGCAGCTAGTAAACGCATCCGATCGGAACAATGCAGGATAAACGCAGGTAGGAGCGCAAACGCCATGGTTGTCGTCAACAGAAACCACTCAAAAGTAGGGCTGAATAGCGGTAAATGAGTGGACGAGGAGGTGGAAACAGATGTCTGATGTCTTCATGCAACCTTTGAATGTCACCATTAACTCTCCGAAGCAAGTGCGGAAAATTACGATGACTTTTTAGCTGGAAGAATTCTGTGAGGCAGTCCGATGGAATTCTCAATCCATGCTAGCTGTTAGGTAGATATTGGATCCGACGCCGATTCGGATAATTCGGATACGTGGTGTTTCCAATCCCTGATTAGGTGGATTATGCAAACAATGGGATTTTTGAGAGGCCCTGATCTCAAGTCGAGTTAGAAAA